>ML258720.1:0-46166 GCA_005239495.1 Nicotiana undulata | reverse complement strand
GAGAAGAACGATCACGGGGAGGACGGGAGGAATTAGCACGGGGAGGACGGAAGGAACGCTCACATTCAAGGTGAGCCTCTGGCGATGACTCGCGAGACCGGGAAATCGGAAAAGCTCCATAAGCTAGGAGAGTTTTGAGTTGAGCTTGCATGCCAAGGTACTGAGCTCGCATGCCAACGTACTGAGCATCTCTAAGCTTTTCTCTTTCCTTGGACGCTTGTAACTCGGTTGTGAGCTTTGTCACAGTCTCCCGCATAGCGGAGAGGCTCTCCCCGTCTAGTTGCTCGCCTTGCGAGGAAGTCCAAAAGTACTCAATGATTGTTTCATTCTACATCATTATCAACTCCGTCTGATGAATCTTCATTATCAAGACGGTAATGAGAAGGGTCATTTTGTGGAGGACGAGAAGAACGATCACGGGGAGGACGGGAGGAATTAGCACGGGGAGGACGGAAGGAACGCTCACGTTCAAGATGAGCCTCTGGCGATGACTCGCGAGACCGGGGAATTGGAAAAGCTCCAAAAGCTAGGAGAGTTTTGAGTTGAGCTTGCATGCCAAGTTACTGAGCTTGCATGCCAACGTACTGAGCATCTCTAAGCTTTTCTCTTTCCTTGGACGCTTGTATCTCGGTTGTGAGCTTTGTCACAGTCTCCCGCATAGCGGGGAGGCTCTCCCCGTCTAGTTGCTCGCCTTGCAAGGAAGTCCAAAAGTACTCAATGATTGTTTCATTCTACATCATTATCATCACCGTCTGATGAATCTTCATTATCAAGACGGTAATGAGAAGGGTCATTTTGTGGACGACGATATGAACGATCACGGGGAGAACGGGAGGAATTAGCACGGGGAGGACGAAAGGAACGCTCACGTTCAAGGTGAGCCTCTGGCGATGACTCGCGAGACCGGGGAATCGGAAAAGCTCCAGAAGCTAGGAGAGTTTTGAGTTGAGCTTGCATGCCAACGTACTGAGCTTGCATGCCAACGTACTGAGCATCTCTAAGCTTTTCTCTTTCCTTGGACGTTTGTAGCTCGGTTGTGAGCTTTGTCACAGTTTCTCGCATAGCGGAGAGGCTCTCCTTGTCTAGTTTCTCGCCTTGCGAGGAAGTCCAAAAGTACTCAATGATTGTTTCATTCTACATCATTATCATCACCGTATGATGAATCTTCATTATCAAGACGGTAATGAGAAGGGTCATTTTGCGGAGGACGAGAAGAACGATCACGGGGAGGACGGGAGGAATTAGCACGGGGAGGATGGAAGGAACGCTCACGTTCAAGGTGAGCCTTTGGCGATGACTCGCGAGACCGGTGAATCGGAAAAGCTCCAGAAGCTAGGAGAGTTTTGAGTTGAGCTTGCATGCCAAGGTACTGAGCGTGCATGCCAACGTACTGAGCATCTCTAAGCTTTTCTCTTTCCTTGGACGCTTGTAGCTCGGTTGTGAGCTTTGTCACAGTCTCCCGCATAGCGGAGAGGCTCTCCCCGTCTAGTTGCTCGCCTTGCGAGGAAGTCCAAAATTACTCAATGATTGTTTCATTCTACATCATTATTAACACCGTCTGATGAATCTTCATTATCAAGACGGTAATGAGAAGGGTCATTTTGTGGAGGACGAGAAGAACGATCACGGGGAGGACGGGAGGAATTAGCACTGGGAGGACGGAAGGAACGCTCACGTTCAAGGTGAGCCTTTGGTGATGACTCGCGAGACCGGGGAATCGGAAAAGCTCCAGAAGCTAGGAGAGTTTTGAGTTGAGCTTGCATGCCAACGTACTGATCTTGCATGCCAACGTACTGAGAACCTCTAAGCTTTTCTCTTTCCTTGGACGCTTGTAGCTCGGTTGTGAGCTTTGTCACAGTCTCCCGCATAGCGGAGAGGCTCTCCCCGTCTAGTTGCTCGCCTTGCGAGGAAGTCCAAAAGTACTCAATGATTGTTTCATTCTACATCATTATCATCACCGTCTGATGAATCTTCATTATCAAGACGGTAATGAGAAGGGTCATTTTGTGGAGGACGAGAAGAACGATCACGGGGAGGACGGGAGGAATTAGCACGGGGAGGATGGAAGGAACGCTCACGTTCAAGGTGAGCCTCTGGCGATGACTCGCGAGACCGGGGAATCGGAAAAGCTCCAGAAGCTAGGAGAGTTTTGAGTTGAGCTTGCATGCCAAGGTACTGAGCTTGCATGCCAACGTACTGAGCATCTCTAAGCTTTTCTCTTTCCTTGGACGCTTGTAGCTCGGTTGTGAGCTTTGTCACAGTCTCCCGCATAGCGGAGAGGCTTTCCCCGTCTAGTTGCTCGCCTTGCGAGGAAGTCCTTATTCCTTGCATTCCACAGTGATAGCGATGGAACTTCTTAGTAGGAAGCATGTATACCTTCCACCATTTTGCACCGCCAGCCACCTCCATCCATATTCTTTCTGCATCCTCGTCCGAAAGTTGGATTGCCTCGCCCGACTCATTAGGTGGTTGACTGCGTATGAATTCCTCCACGTCAGTTGTGAAGCGACCCTATAAGAAAAATTACATTGAATTAGTATTTGAAAATTTATATAAGAGTAAATCAAAATACTTAATGAAAAGTGAAAACTTACATGTACTGTCGATGCTCGGCCCTCGACCCACCTTTCTTGATCCGACTCTTTCTTCTTCTTGACAATATGAGTCTACTTGAATAACTCATCTTGCTTCATTGGACACCCCAACTTCTTTTCCTGAAAACTCATAAATTTTAGTTAATAAACAAAATAGATATACTTTGAAAATTAAAATAAAGCGCTAGTAACATATGGTCGGGTTATTTTAGGGATTTATATACTTGTAAATTGATTCATCAACTTATAACCTAGTGATGAATGAATGTTATATACATACACACACTAACATATACTATAACAAGTTATATATCGTTATAGTATTACAGTGAAGTGTCTGTGTGTGTGTATATATATTTTACCTGTATATATGTATCAATCCCTAAAATAACCCGATCATGTGTGTATATATATTTTACCTGTATATATGTATCAATCCCTAAAATAACCCGATCATGTGTGTATATATATATATATACATGAAGCGCTAGGAACACATGGTCGGGTTATTTTAGAAATTTATACACTTGTAAATTGATTCATCAACGTATAACCTAGTGATGAATGAATGTTATATACATACACACACTAACATATACTATAATAAGTTATATATACGTTATAGTATTACAGTGAAGTGTCTGTGTCTGTGTGTGTGTCTATATATATATATATATATATATAACACGCTTCATTGTACAATTTTAACTACATATATAGCATGTTAGAGTATATTTTAGTGTATTCATCTCTTGTATTACAAAGGTGTTAACGGATTACATTTATATTATTTAGATAGTAAAAATAAAAGTGATTTTTAATTTTGACCAATGTTGACCTGAAAAGAGACCAACTTTGGTCGCTAATTATCCAGAAATCAAAATTAGCGACCAAAGTTGGTCGCTAATCAAAAAAATTACTTATTTTGGACCAGAGGGAGTACCAATTTGCTTTTGGCACGCCCATTAAGAAAATACTAAATTCTATACAAAAATACCTAGTATGACTAAACTACCCTTAATTAAATGTTTAATGTGAGGAGTAAAAAAACCTTTTATGGATATGTACATAAGGGTTATTTTGTAAAAACAAATTGAATTCTTTCTTAATTATATAAATGGACACTTATTTTGAACCAAAATGAAAAAGTAAATTGGTCACTTGGTATGAACCGGAGGGAGTGGTAAATTAGTAAGTAACGAAAGAAACCGAGTAAAATTGGTTAACTGGACTTCAGTGAATATATATAAACTGTTTCGACCAAGGACTAGATTATTGTCATGAGTTCACTTTCAGAACTAACTTGTTGTATTTTGTTTGTGTATAATTAATTAATTGCTAACGTGAGAGACTCGTGAATCCTAGTTTTAAAAAAAAGAGAGGATATTACTTGTAGAAAGTTTGAAGAATAATCAAGGGAAAATAATAATATAATGATCTTGATCCCTGTGTTATTGCATTATTCTACTTTTAATCTCTGTACTATTTAATTGAACACACCAAACCTTCAATTAATACAAATGTGTAGCTTTGATCCATTGATCTAACTGCGAGACGTAACAGAATCATTACGTGAATAACAAAAATTAATGAAGTGTTAACCTGCCTTCTGCAAACTCAACAGCCTCAATAGTGGGTGGCTATTCTACATTTGCAGCATCCAAGACTAATTAGGACCTCAATGGTGTAAATATTTTTTTGTTGTAAATATCAAAATTATTATTATAAACAAATTGTTCTAATTTTTTTTTTTAAACTATGCTCAATATTTTATTATTCCAACATTATATATTCTTAAACACTATTTTATTTTTTAATTTATAAATAAAACTTATTTATTCTATAGATAAGTCCATAATATAAATTAAAAAGATAAAAATATCATCATATTAAAAAGTTTAGAAAAATAAAAAAAAAGATAAAAGTTGATAATTTAGAGGGTAAAATAGGTATTTGGAAATCAAAAGTTTGAGAAATCTAGTTAAGTGATATATACATAGTTGAGTGATTTTGATGTTACAAACAAAATAAAGATGACTTTAATAGATAATTTCGGAAGCGACTATTTGAGTAATGAACACTATTAGAGAGTAGGAGAGAACAGGTACATCGCTTATATCATGATATAATATTACTGAAGCTATATATTTAAAAATTGAAAAGTAAAATTAATTTAATATTACTACTTTATATACATTTAATTCTATACGGTATAAAATTGATATCACTGAGAAGGACCAGAAGGTGATATGTCATATACCTCTAGATAGATGTACGATGTACTACTTATTAGTTTAGCACCATCTTTTTGGTTAGAAAGTGATGCTTATTTTTTGTTCTGATCAACTTCAGTATTTTCTTCCTTCCATATATTTCGAAAAATTCTTGTAATATTATTAGGATACCTAACTTTGGGAGAAAATATTTTAATTTGAATTTATTGAAAGAAATATCAACCGCTACTTTATAACATAAAAAATATTTTAAAATTGATCAGAAAGTTGTAGCTAACGAAAGTGTAATTTGACACTCCATATACTAGACATATATATAGAGTCTGTAGAATGCATCAAATTGTATTATTTGCTTTAATCCACACCTTTTGTAAAAGCACAATATATATTTGGCATATTTCTTCCTTCTCATATGAAAATGTAGAAAAATGATAACCATATGATGTTTACTCATACCAATATATTTATGTGGTTTTCATTTATACAAGCACTCTTTTTCTAAACCTCACAAAACTTTGATATAATACATTGGACAAAGACATGAATTCGAGTTCGAGTCACCCCAAGAGCAAGGTGGTGAGTTCTTGGAGGGAAGGATGTCGAAGGTCTAGTGAAAATAACATTTCTACCCTATAATAAGGGTAATGTCTGTGTACACACCCCCTCTTCAGACCTCACTTGTGGGATTATACTGGGGTGGACAAAGACATGAATTGAATCAGTGGTTATGTGTTTTGATGCATGTAAAGTTGAAAGTTCATATATTTTTGACCAATTCAAACCTTATATGTTGTCTTTAATCTTTTGCAATAATGTACACGTACGACATATTATGCAAGTGTCGGATCATTGATGGATCTAAATTACTAAAAGTCTTTATTACGTAAAATAGGAGGAGCTAATCGATTTTCGGACTGGTCATTCAGAAACAATCAACGTTTGTAAAGTAATTAAAAAATAGGCACTATTTTGCTGCAACACGAAAAGTTCCAACATAATATACTGGAGATTGGTGCACCTGTGTATGAACTTCTAACATATTATGCTGGAACTCCAACACGCGGAAAGCTCCAGCATAATATAGTGGAGATTGGAGCACTTGTGTATGAACTTCCAGCATATTATGCTGGACCCGTATATTATGCTAGAACTCTAGTATAATATATATACTGGAGTCCCAGTACATTATACTAAAATTTCAATATATTAATTATGCTGAAGTATTTTCTGGATTTTGAATAGTATTTTCATTCAGATTTATTTTTATATAAAAAATGGCTAAATTTCAATTACTTTTAAAACTGTGACTATTTTTGAACGACCACTCGCAAATATGATTACTTTTGAAGTTCTCCCTTTTATTACTGTTGCAATCACAATCGTCAGTTTAACTATATTTATAATTATAACTAAGAAAAATTAAAAAAGATAATGCATTTACTGGAAATCTATTGACTGTAAATTTTATATGTGTCTATATGTCAACAACTTTTGTTTTCTTCCATTTAATAAAGTGTGATAATTCAGTTCTTCACTCAGCACCGTGCAATTAGGCCACGTAGTTTAAATACGAATCTCTCTCTATATATATAATATATACCTTGTTATTACGTCATATTACGTATTAGTGAAATTAAAGAGATGGTTTTTAAGTTGAGGAAGCTTGAAGTTTCTGTATCAAAAAATTATTGTTTGCATTAAAATCCAGGTTGCTTAGTTAATTAGGTGTAGCATTGGGTTATCATTACCCAACATCGACAATACCCTGGCCAGAGCCCAGACGGACCAAATACTAAGGTAGTAGACGCAATAGGAGTTTATAGTAAAAAAAACATTTATTTTACCATGATTTGTTCAGACGTTGTCCCTAAAAAGATTTTTTTTTTTTCTTTTCAAACGTTTGCTTAGATATAGCTAACTACAAAGCATTGTTATTCAATATAATTTGCGTAGTTTCTAAATACGTAAATAGAAAATTATGAAACTGATGTCTAAATTCATATTGATAACCAAGATACGTTAACCCAGCCATTCTTGTTGGCATAAAGAGTTATTTACATACATCCTAATCCGAAGTGTAAAAAAACTATATCATATACGCCATCGGAAATTAAAAATCTGCAGGCACCATAAATATCAAATTCAATGATGTTATAGATTATGTTAATAGCAACCGCATTAATAACCAAATAACCAAGATCCTGTTTGATATAGGTTGGTTGTAATTCATATAGCAAAATGCATCACTTCAAGCAAAAGAAAAAGCAGTACTATTATTAGAGACACTGGTGCCTCTTGAAAAGACAAAATATATAGAAAAACTATAATGTCTTGCATTGCATGAATGTCACCCAAAACTCAACAAGATAACTTAAATTCTAAGTTAGAAAAGGGTGATATATAGGAAGCTCAGCTTAAGCCTCTTGGGTTGTTTGCCAGCAGGAATGCCATTTTCATAGTTTCAAGTTATACTAGTAAGCTGAATAAGAAACAAGACTTGGGACCTACTTACATTAACTGAGTTTGTTCTCTGTGCATTTGTTTCTTGTAAATTAGGTCATCATGATCTTCCGGTGAGTTCAGTAATAGTTACCCCATTCACACTTTCGCGACTCCTGAAACTGCTACTCCACTCTCTAGGAATGTAAGGTTCCACTGGCACACAATTTAACCTTGAAGTTTCATTCTGTTCTAGTATGGAAACCACCTGAACCATTGAAGGTCTGTCTTGGACACGTCGTTGACAACACAAGAGCCCAACAAGGATGCATTCTAAAACTTCATTCCTATTGCCTGATTGTTCTATCATTGGATCCAATAGTTCTACCGCCTTCCCTTCATTCCAAATTTTCCAAGCCTGATCATCGAAAGATCATACATGTACAATGTTTTAGCGCAAGATGAAACTTTTGTGTAACCAATTTAAGAAAGTGAAATAGTAACCATAACAAGGGGATGATATACTTACATAGCCTACTAGACCAATATCATAGGCTGGGTGGTGATAACCCCAATTCTTTTGGCCACTGACAATCTCCAATGCCAAAATTCCAAAGCTAAACACATCTGATTTTGTTGAATAATGTCCATCTTCTAAGTATTCAGGTGGCATATAACCACTGCAGCCACAACAAAAAAACATCAGGAAAAAAATTCTAAATTGTACATAAACGTGTACTCTTAATAATAACGAGTGATATCTACTTACCGTGTTCCAACTACATACTGAGTCTTTTCTTCAACATCATCTTCAAAAGCCCTTGACAACCCAAAGTCAGATATTTTGGGTGTCATCTCTCTGTTTAGCAAGACATTGCTAGCTTTTAAGTCTCGGTGGATTATTGTCAACCTCGAATCATGATGCAAGTAAACTAATCCTTTTGCAATTCCTTTGATAATGTTAAAGCGCATTGGCCATGTTACTGTGCCCCTTCTTGCAGAATCTGGACATGATATGAGCAAACAGTTACTCAATTTCACTCGGACTGTCACAAATTTCTGTCCTTTGGTGTTTTTTACAATTTCAAAATAATAAAGAACAAATGTGCAACAGAACTGTTATTTAAGCTGTCGTACCAAATATGACCTTGTCGAGGCTATTATTGGCCATGAACTCATAGACCAGGAACTTTTCGTTTCCATGAATGCAGTATCCCAATAACTTGGTTAGGTTACGATGCTGAAGCTTTGCTATTAATTTGACTTCATTCTCAAACTCCTTATCTCCTCGTTCTTGACGTGAAGTCACTTCCTGCTTCTTCACTGCTATTTCTTCTCCAGTATCTAATACACCCTACAGATTAAGTATGTGTATTAAATTTCTGCCATGATTTGTCTTAGTTACTATAAATATGCATGTCCATGCTTGTTGAAAAGAAATAATAACCTTATAAACATTGCCAAATCCACCATGCCCTATCTTATTAGACAGCGAGAAATTGTTAGTGGCTGCAGATAGAGCACTGTAATCATATGCAATGACATCTGCGCCCTGCAGCAAAGCTTCTACAGAGTTTCCAGGCTGATTAATTTGTGGTTCATCTGTTCAGAAAAAGATATTCTTTTGAGAAATTAAATTAATTAGACAATTATGGAAGTGAATCAGACTTTACTAGAGGTTGCACAATAGCTAGCTTAGAGGGCCATGTGTTTGCTAATGAAAAAACAAAAAATATATATATATATAATAATAATAATAATAAAAAGCTACTCAAGTTAGCGGCCTGGGGGGGTATAAGGAACTTCTTTTCATTGCTAATGTCTGTGTTCACTCTTTCCCGTGTCAAGAATTAAACATCAAGAGTTAAAGGAATTTTTCTTCAAGAATAGTGTTTGAGTGAAACTAAGCTTGGCTGTAATGAAGAACTATGAAAATCATATAAAGGCGGCAAAAGGTGAGTCTTCTTACCTAGCACATCTGTCTTTGTTGCATGACGCCGGACCTGGTTACGTAGAGACAAGATAAGAAGTGCCAGCATTGAGGCTAAAGAAACACATATTATCCATTTCGTTTTCATTTTCCTTTTCCCATGGGCAACAGCTGCTTCTGCTCATATGAAATAAGTGTTAGTTGTTTCTTTTTCATGAAATCAGACTTCAGCATTAGCAATTTAAGCAGCAAACTTGAAGGGATTTCTTCAGGTATTTGCTTATTCTGTGAGTACAAAGTTAAAAGATTTTGTAATGAGAAGGACCAGCTGCATTCAGGTTGGTTTCATCTTTTGCTAGATTGTGTAGCAGTTAAGTCGACAACATTCAGTAAAATGCTTCAAACATACCTACTATTTCAAGATAACATGGAGATGCATATCCATCTCCAAAACTTAGATTGAAAATAGCTAAAATATAACATTTCCTTCTGAGATAAGGGATGAGTGATTCATTTGAAAAGCAAGTTACGGACAAAAAATAAAACACATAATAACTAATCTGCATGAACCAGTTAATCTAGTACTTGTTAATATGGGGAATTCTATTAATGAATGTGTGTGCGCCAATAACTAACTTACACAACAATTAACTATTTCACCCTTCAAATGCCATTTATGCACGCGTAATTTTGCACCATACTAATAATAATTAATGCATTGACACAGTTATCGTATCATAAGTAGGTAATCATAGAACTTGTCAATAATTTTTACCTAGTTTTCCGTGTGTCATCCGTATATAGATGTCATTCCCAGCTTTTTCCGAACGTCTCATATCAAGTAAATCTCCCAACCAAACGAAACATTTGCTGCCATTTCTGTTGATATTGATGTTAGTATAAGCCATGCACGATCTTTCATTCAAGCATTTCTCTCCACACTCCTCGGGGGACAACATTCCCCAGTAAGTTGCATTATCAGGCAACTTCAGTCCAGTATTCTTCACAAACACATCTTTGTCAGTATAATTAAGAGGAGTCATTCTCCTACATCCGTTGGTATAATCCATCTTGTCCCAGTCATCTGGTGATGTAGCCGTGAAACCATCAGGACACCGGCAGGATGGATTCTCAACGAAACAAACTCCATAAGGCCCACAAGTGCTATAATTGTCACATATGTCCTTATTCAGGACCTTCACTTGAATCCAGCCAGTGGCATTTGTCCATTTCAGGAACTGTATCTTGCCCTCTGGATTCAGTGACAGTTTCAATCTGCTGTCGTTCTTGGCTTCAAATGTAACATAAAATGCACCAGTTTTGGAGTTAAATACTGGTCTGAGTACCAGGTCGTCCATGAGGGCATCACCGCCACTGAATATTTGTCCATCCCAAGGACCCCACCTTGAAGCTCTTTGCTGTTTTTTCTCAAGAACTAGTTGGAGTGACTGACCTGACTCACCTAACTCTAACCTGAAGAAATACTCACCAGGAGCTGGATCATCACTTGTCCTCCAGGAATTCATGGCTCGGTTAAGACCGGTTTTTGGGTCCCAACCAAGCTTCATTCCTGGTAACAATGTATCGACAGGATAATCAAAGCTTTGCCACAGGTACTCTCCTGCTAAAAGATTGCTAGAATCTCGAAACACAAGATTACCTGCATCTAGGAGCTGCAAAACTGGCAAGAGAACAATCTTTTTTGGCGTATAAATCGGTACCTTCTTTCCAGTATCATCTTGGAGAAAAATGAATCCTTGTACATCGAATACAAGCTTTGCACCATGTCCAAGTGGATTCAATCTATTGCCAACCCATACTATACCAGACTCTATACTCTTGTACCACAATCCCAGGTACCTTGTGTGTCGAAATGGTGTAGTAGAACCAAAAAATCCCATTTCAAATCTTTGGTTGGACGAAACTAATGTCTCGCCATCCCTGAGGACTTGATATGGGAACAAAGTATCACTTGCAGCAACACAACATGCATATGAGATTATGGAGATATGCAGAAGACAGATAGCGAATAGCCAAGAAAGTCTGGAAGCCATTGCTTTCTTGCCCAGACAGGAGAGAGCTAAGGAAATCAAAGGTTTTTATTCAAGTTAAGCTTTTAGGTTAGGCTTTTACATGGAGAAGTACTGAGAGCTCAATGTTAAATAGGCTTCTCCAAGAGAAAGTGATTTAAGTTTTTAGCTATGTGGCATGTGTTTCATCTTTGTGATAGCCAGGTGTGGAATAAAAGCATTTCGGAGACAGTGGTAGAAAATTTAGACCTTAGCCTAGAAATAGGAAAAATTTAAAAGGGACTACATAAGCAGATATATCAGAATGGCTTATACATGGTTTTTTTTTCTTTTATTCAAGGAATAGAATCAACACGTATCCTGAAATCTTCAAGAGCACAAATTGGTGTTGATCAGCCGATGTTAGATAAAAAGCTGTATTGCTAATTAAAATGAAGATATAACAAAGAGCTAGAGCAAAAGTTAAAAGGTTAGTTCTTGAGGGCAAGTTGAAATGCTATGAGCCTTGTTGTTTTCTCAATCTTTTTACTTAAGAGGAAGGACAAAAAAAGAAGACTAGGATTTGTGTCAGCACTAACTGAAAGATCAGTCACAATTTAATTTATGCAAATCTACTCTTTTATCTCAAATATAACATTTACACGACTATGTATTACTTGGTTATATTTTCACGGAATATGCTTCTGCAGTCTTGTTTAGAGAACACCGGAATATAATTCATGGTTTAAACTATTGTTAGCTAACATAAATAAAATTTTCCACTAAAAAAAATGAGTTCAATATCATCTTGTTCAGTTTTTGAGAAAATACAGTTTCATCCAAGGCTCCTGAACTCTTCATTAAAACCTTGGCTTGATGATTTGTTTGATAGATAACTTTGTCATTAATGCATATTTCAGAGGCCAAAGTCATATCCTGCCCCTATAGGAAAAGTTAAAACTTCCTAGTTAATTTGAGCAAATCCACTCTCCATCTTAAATAAAACATTTAGACGACTGTCTCTTACTTGACTATATTTCACGGAATATGCTTCTAAAGTTTTGGTTAGAGAACACCGGAATATCCGTCATGGTTCAAACTTTTGTTAGCTCTAACATAAATAAAATTTTCCACTAAATGAAAAGAGTTCATTTTCATCTGGTTGAGTTTTCTCCAGACACATCTGCAGATGGAACCTCTTTTGAGAAAACATAGTTACATCCAAGGCTCTTTAACTCTTTAGTGAAATCTGGTTTGAAGATTTGTTTTGAGAGATAATCCTGTCATTAATGCATACTTCAGAGTCCAAAGATATTTCCTGCCCCTTTAAGAAAAGTTAACTATAAGTCACATCAGAAACGTAACTGACACTACTGGTTTTGACCTATGTAAATTATGAGTGTTTGCCTTGCAAAAGAACATAGTTTATTACGTATCTGTTTCGGAAGACCATGCATAAACTTGAAACAACTCCAAAAAGGTAAAGAAATTTAGGAGATAAGTCGCAATAATTGCGACTGAACCTGTTCTCAATCATGTTTGTTATTTCAACTTGACGAATTTCTAAGTTTTAACGAAGATGAGGCAGCTCATTTCCTTCTTTATTTATTCCTCCATCCTTTTCAATGTTATAACTAAGTGTTGTACAAATCAATCTAATCCACAACTAATTTAAACTTGAGGCATGGATTATTGCATGTCATAACGTCCTTCCTGTTACATAGTACAACTCCCTTATAATGGACAGCACTTCTTCATCAAGGGAAGTACTTTCGTTAGTCGATGTTTTGAAAGTATTGGGTAACTTTGAATCGTGAACAATATTAGACTACCTAAGCATGCAATCAGAGAATGGTAATAATTGTTCCTTAGCATAATATAGGATCCAGAGGAAGGGTAACCTTTTAACTAAAACGAAGTCTTTCCTTACTGAGCTAGTCTGTTTAGGAAATCTGTTCAATTCATGTTTACTGCAAACAATACTAGGATCTAGACATCTTAGCCTCCATATATGGTTGTATCAGTGGATGCTGAATGTATCTTCAAGGTTGAAGCCTCAGCAGAAAACACATCTTTAGGTTGAGGCAGCTGTGCATTTTCATTATTTATCATTGAAACTGCGAGACTTATCTCGTGTCTATCCTCTACTTATATACATATTATAACTTCACTCACTAGGAAGGACTCATGCAAAGAACTATTTAGGAATTCAAGAGTATTCTCATCCTCAAGCTTATTTGCTTGAAAGAAATGCAATTTAGATAAAATAAGTAAAATCAGAAAGGAAGTTAACTGCAAAGCAAATAAGAAATGCAATTTAGATAAAATAAGTAAAATCAGAAAGGAAGTTAATTGCACCATATTGTCTACTTACATGTCCCATAGGGTTGTAGAATGCTTAGTTGATGAAAACTCGCATTCATCTGCCCAGCTACTACCTCCAATGCTAGGACACCGAAGCTAAACCCAGACTGAAAAATTGATCATATTTGAAATTTCAAGGGGACATATAAACACTGCATTTTAACAAAACATGATCATGTATTGATATTCAAATGAAAAAGCAGAAGAAGATAAAAAGAGTAACTTTATCACAGTGACTCTCATTGTCGGAAGCTCTTTCTGCTTGTTCCCACAAATTCTAGATATGTCAAACTCTTAAATTTTGGGTTTCACTTTACTATATAGTACAATATTTGCTAGTCTTAAAATCCTCGGGGATAATTTTCAACCTCGAGTGTTGGTGAAGTTAAGAAGCCCTCATGCAATTCCCAGAACGATTCAGAAACGTCTAATCCAGTAAAGAGAACCATGAAAAACAGTATAGACATGCCAATGGTGAGCAATGGATAATAAGCTTCTCCCTCTGGACTTTACACTTGAATCTGGCTTTTCCAATAGGCCAAGCAAACATAGAAGTGAGATCTCAAGCAAAAAAATCGAAAGTTGAATATTTTTGTTCTTAAGTTTAAACTTTAACAGTTATTAATATGGTATTCATTACATGCAAGGCAATTACATTTCATGACTAGCCCCAGTAAAGAGATCAGAAGACAGAAATAGTGGTTGAATTACATAAATAGTCCAACTTCATCAGTCAATAGGACATGTATATGTTATTCCTCAAGTGATTCATACGATAAAACAATTTTCCAAGGCATACTACATACTGACTGGTGGCTGCCATTACCATGAGGATTGATTATAGCATATTCCATAATCCAAAGAGGCTCAGTTTCTCAAACATGCTGATTTATAATCCAAAATACTACATCATCAAGAAACTTCAGCCCAGTAAGCTTCAAAAGGCCATCTCTATCACAACAATACGGTGATATCTCCTCATTAAAACTCCTGACAAATCGATCAATAGCCAGTCATGAGTCATGTGTGTGGAGCTTGGGGTGAAAATCTGGATTTTCAGAATAACAATTTCAATGAGGTCCACTGTCATGCGGGAGCTAGTAAAGCAAACCTTGAACGACGATAAATCCAACAATAAAAGAGAAATCTACCAAAAGAGACACAAACATTTAACGTGGTTCGGTCAATTGACCTATGTCCATGGCGGAGATGAGCAATCCACTATATAAAAGAGAGTACAAAATATCGAGAGAACAACCTCACGAAGAGGCAATTCCAAGTGACACACTAACACTTGTCTCGTAAAGTTCTCCCCCTAAACACGACTCTCAAACCCATATGGCTATATTGTGGATACTATTGAATGAGAACGACGGATCTTCAATTTATAGAACTCCAAACTTTTTCTTACAAGAAAAGGACTAGCCAATATGGAAGAATTATATTTTACTTGTAGGAAAAGGAAAACCCTATTATGGTAAACATGTTGCCCTTTCCTTCGAAAGATAGAAAAACCAAATATGGTAAGAAAATCAGGACAACACCTAATAATTCTCCCCTTGGCCTGAATTTTCTGACAAAATAAATCTGATCTACCTTCTTCACATAACCTTCAACAGATCGTATCTCCAAATCTTCACCACAAAGTTTGTCTCAATGTGTATAGCACTCCGGTCAAATTTCTGAGACAAAAATCATGATTATCGTCAAATAGGTTGCGGCTAAAACTAAACCCGCCAAGATGAACCTGTCTTGTACCTCGCTTTGATACCACTTGTTAGGACCGAAATAATCATGTGTCATGTGGGAGCTAGTAACACAATAATTGAACGACGATAAATCAAACAACAAACGAGAAATCTACCAAAAGAGACACAAACATTTAATGTGGTTCGGTCAATTAACCTATGTCCATGGCGGAGATGAGCAATCCACTATATAAAAGAGAGTACAAAATATCGAGAGAACAACCTCAAGAAGAGGCAAACACAAATGACACACTAACACTTGTCCCTTAAAGTTCTCCCCCTAAACACGACTCTCAAACCCCATATGGCTACATTGTGTATGTTATTGAATGAGAAGGACGGATCTTCAATTTATAGAACTTCAAACCTTTTCTTACAAGAAAAGGACTAGTCAATATGGAAGAATTATATTTTCCTTCTAGGAAAAGAAAAACCCTATTATGGTAAACATGTTGCCCTTTCCTTCAAAAGATAGAAAAACCAAATATGGTAAGAAAATCAGAACAAACCTAACAAGATTACAATAATCTTTTGAGCTTTACCATTATGGTCCACTCTGTACTCCAATTTTAGTACTGAATTTACTACAACTTCTGTTACCATCATTCCCAGGACCTTAATCTTTGAAAGAGAAACTGAAAAATAATCTAAAACTGAAATTGTCTACATCTTTCAAAATGATCAAATATGAGGCCTCTTCTGATATCAGGTACCTAAGACATGTTTAAGTGATCTGTAAGACTCAGTTCTATATAACTAAGAATGCATTTTTACTTTAGTTGAGTAAATACAAAACTCATTCAGTGGTATGGGCAAGTGTTGGACCTGAGTCCAACAAAAAGACCAGATTCGCTTCACAAATCATTATGACATCCTTTTAGCTGAACATGAAGTCAACTGGTCTTTTGTATTTTGTTACTTCTTGAGGTCTTTTTCTTTTATTGGAGGTATGCATGTTTTAGAACAAATCATCACAATGTTACAGTGCAATAGGTCGTGATGTAGATGTTGCTATCTTCATCGCAACCGTGTCAAAAGAAGAATCGTAATTTACAGCGAAGATGAAAGCACAAACTATTCCCTCTGAATCACATCAATGATGGCACAGTAATTTACAGTGAACTTCAGAGATACGGAATAGGAATGATTAGACTTTTACATAGATGATGGAAAAACGCAGCTAGCTTTCTGAGCTCACAATTGTATGTAATGAGAAAGAATACCTAATACTCTTTAGCTTCCACAAGACTTACCCAAAAACAAAAAGAGAGGAAGTGTACAAGAGAAAACTGTGAACCTCTTGTAGTAATATACACTTTTGAGGAAGACAACATCAACTATCGGCCATCTATCATGGTAACTGTAACTTGATTGACAGTGCAAGTTTCTTCATAATTAGTTGAATGTGAATCAGAATCAACCGGTCTTCTGCCAAGGCAAAATCCTGGGGTTTTAGGCTGAGGTAGTGATGCGCTTTCGCTGCCTAACATCAAAACCACAGTAGCCATGTTTGGTCTATCTTCTGCTTGCTCCTGGACACACAACAGTCCAACTTGTATGCATCTCATTACTTCACACGGAGAAAACGTTTCTCCAACAGATGGATCCAGTAGCTCTGAGCCTCTCCCTTCTTTCCATAGTTTCCACGCCTGCAGAATAAATTACTTTCTTTATCAGAAATGATAAACGCATTGCCAAGAATGAAGCTAACATATGATTGTGAACTTACATGTCCAAGAAGGTTGAGTTGGTTATTTTGATAATAGAATCCTCTATTCTTCTTCCCGGTTACTATTTCTAGCACCAAAACCCCAAAGCTGAAAACATCAGATTTAACAGAGAAGAGGCCATCCATTGCATATTCCGGAGACATGTAACCACTGCATCAAAAGAGAAATGGATTAGAGGCAGTTTTTAAGGATTCGACGAATGGTGTGAATAAATTTCATGTTGTGTGCTTACTAGGTTCCAACTACTCTCTTTGTATTTCCTTCAGTCTCATCCCCGCCAAAAATTCTTGCCATGCCAAAATCTGATATTTTGGGGGTCAAATCCTTATCAAGGAGAATATTGCTTGCTTTAAGGTCTCTATGGATAATCCTAAATCTTGAATCTTGGTGAAGGTATAGAAGCCCCCGAGCAATCCCACAAATAATATTGAACCGCCTTTGCCAGTCCAGCAGCGAGCATTTCTGTTTATCTGATCAGCATATTTGTAATGTGACTCACAAATTACATAAGCCAGAGAATTATGTAAATCAGTAAATCACTACTCTCATGAAGACAATATAACGAAAAAATACTTACTGAACAAAATTGAATCTAAACTTTTATTTTCCAGGTATTCATAGATCAGCATTTTTTCTTCAATATCAACACAGCAGCCAAGAAGCCGGACTAGATTCCTGTGCTGTAGCCTAGCAATCAATCTCAGCTCATTCTTAAATTCCTCTACTCCTTGGCCAGAATTCTTTGAGAGCCTTTTGACTGCTATTTCTTGACCTTCAAGCAGCACTCCCTGATCAAAAAAATTAATCTTATTCAGTTCCTTGATCATTTTTTTTCTTTATTATACCAGTATGGTTTACATATAACTGAGCATTTACCTTATAAACACAACCAAAACCACCTTGGCCTAACTTAGTTGCATCAGAAAAATTTTCTGTAGCCATAGCAAGGGTGCTGAAATCAAATAATGGTAAGTCAAACTCTTCTGTTGCTGAAGTTTCACCAGAAAATTCTCTTTTACTTGGAATGATAGCTGCATTCATTAGAAGTTCTTGACTTCTTTCACTAATGCCTGGTTTGAATCAGAAGAAACATTCATTAGCATTTCATATTAGACAATTTTATTAATTGTGACAGATTTCTATCTCTAGTACCTTTGTTTTCAGACTTAGTTCGTGTTGAACCTTGATATTTTCTTCTCTTTGCTAAGAAGCAAATGATTAACGCACACAGCACAAGAGCAATACCAACTGTAACCCCAGCAGCTATTGCAACTCTTTTTGTCTTGCTTGATCCCACACCTCCACTTTGAGCTGAAATTAAAACTTTCCAAGTTAAATGCAGCTTGATTTTTCCAAGAACTTTGTGGTATAATCATAGAATCATTTTTGTTCTGTTTGAAAACCTATAGCTTCACAGAAATCCCATTTCCTTCAGTAAGTTACAGTACAATGTTATACTTCATTTAAGAAATAAACAAAAATCAAACAATTGCAAGTGTTTGAGTTTAAAAGACTACTGTTCAAATGATGTTAACAAATATTTAAGCGGTATAGATAACAACAAAGAAGGTTTGCGTAATGTTAGAAATATGACACAATTTCTCAAAACTACATCACACAGGTGCATGTGTCCACAACATATCTCAATGGATGTTTATTCAGATAGAAACAATGGAAACCGAAAACGAAATTGAACATCAACTTTTACATGAAAATGGAAGTGCATATTTTCAAAGCCATGTGTAAAGCATGTCTCATCTCATTGATAAGAAAGGAAAATAACACGCGGTCACCATTTGTTAAGGGTTGTCAAAATATATAAAATTAAATATACCAGGAAATTAAGGGGAGTCAATACATATACCTAACCTTTTACGCATAGTGGTCCCAGAAAACTGTCCAGAGCCCCACTCCAGAGCCTCTTATTTCTTCTTGTTTGTAAGGAAAAAATTATTCATATTTTTCCGGCACTGCTCCCGTTTGGACATAATTAAAAATATTATTTCTCATAAAATTTGATCAGTTTTTTAAAAAAAGAAAAAATTTCAAGTTCCAAAAATTAGTTTGGGCTAGTTATTGGGTGAAATTTTCTATAATTCTTTAGAGTAAAATGCATGTTCAAATACAATTTTAACTTCCAAAATTATTTTCTACTTCAAAAGATCTTTATTCAAATTCAACCAAATTTTGTCCTTTCGCTAACTAATAGTCCGTTTGGCCAAGCTTCTAAAATCAGCTTATTTTGAGAAGTGGTTTTCTCAAAAGTACTTCTTAAAAAAGTGTTTTTGGCGAGAAGCAGTTTGTGTTTGGCTAATTAATTTGAAAAGCACTTTTGAGCAGTAATTAGTGTTTGGCCAAGCTTTTGAAAACGGCTTCTAAGTGTATTTTTCTCAAAAGTGCTTCTCAGAAAAGTGCTTTTGGAGAGAAGCTACTTTTTTCTGCTTCTCCAAAACTGCTTCTGCTTCTCCCCAAAAATACTTTTTTTTCTTCCAAAAGCTTGGCCAAACACCTTAATTTTTGGCCAAAAGTGCTTTTGGTCAAAAAAAGCACTTTTGGCCCAAAAATAAGCTTGGCCAAACAGGCTATAAGTTAAGTGATACAGTAAAAGTGATATCACTGTCTCATTTCTTCTTTCCTTTTTCCATCTTCCTATGTAATGGAAAATTAAAGAACTCAAGACCTTTTCCAAGAACTAATTGGGCCGAGCACAGCCCACCACTCTTTTTAAATTCGCTTTATCTTTTTAACAAAACCAAAATATTATTCAATTATCTACTAGGACAGAAAAATATTATCATCCATCCACGACATTTTCTCGGTCAATTTAAGTAGTCTTTAGCTGAGAGAGTCAATAAGGACTTGGTATTTTTTATTGGGAAACTTACCCAAATGTCCCAAATAAGTGTCAACTTACCAACCTCTAGCCATTAGTCATAAACTTATCAAAACTAGCCAATCACATATAAAAATTGAAAAAACAAATAAATAAGGTTGTTTCTCTCCAAGAATCACATGTAAAATTCTCCTTGCATATTCGTGATTAGCAACATTAGATGCAAGACGAAAAGAAAATTTCGTGAACGAGGTAGCAAATAAGGTGATGAAATATTAAAAAATATTACTAGTTCCCATTAGTAATATTTTATGAGTTGACCAATTTTTATAATGAGCTACTTATAAATTGACTGGTAATTTTCCTTTTTTATTCAGTAGGGTCCACGAAATATTGTTGCTAGTAAAATCAAGGAATTTTTACATCCTATAGCAAAAGTTACACCTTATTTATTTTAAATAAATACCATTTAAAAAAATTATATTTTATAGATACCTTTTAATGTTTATAGCAAAATATCTAATTTTAGTTACCTCCTACCTCTAAGCCACTAAATACGCTATTCAGTTACACTATTTTCTTTCTCTCTCTACTTTGATACCGCCGATCTCACAACCAACGAAAAACAAACTGCAATCCCAATTACGAAACCCAAAACCTTGCCCTCTTCCCTTCGTCTCTTCTCTCGCGTTTTTTGCGAGGCAAAATCTCAGCCAAAACCTTACCCTCTTCCTTTCTTTAACAAAAGCTCAAATTCCATATGGCTAAAAACAATACAAAAAAGCTAAAGCTCAACAAAAAGGCAGATTCCATTAATGTGTATTTAGTTGTATTCAGATGTATTTTGATTGTAAATCCAAGCCAGAAAAAGCGAAAGCTCGACAAAAAGGCAGATTCCATTAATGTGTATGTAGCTGTATTCAGATGTATTTGGATTGTAAATCCAAGCCAGAAACTGAATAATACAGGGGCTATAAATATGTATTCAGCAAATTGTATAAGTATGTATTCAACATGTTGTAATTACATCAGTTAAATAGGTATATTCATATGGCATCAAATGTGTATGTAACTGTATTCAGATGTATTTGGTTTGATGTATGTAGTTGTATTAAGATGTATTCGGTTTGATGTATGTAGCTGGATTCAGATGTATTTGGTTTTAATTTATGTATTTCATTGTATTCATTGTCTCGCTATATGCCATGAATGTATTCATATATTTTTTTAATTAATATAATTTATGTATTCGGATGTATTATGTAATTTCTGTGAAGATTGTTATGTATTTGGAATGTATTCATATGTTTTTTTTAATTAATATAATTTATGTATTCAGATGTATTATATAATTTCTCTGAAGATTGTTATGTATTTGGGTAGTTTTCGGTTGAGAATCTTTTTTATAATTGAAAATACAAAATGTGTGTGTTATAATTGAGTATGTTGAGTTATATTAGGAGTCTATTACGTTAATTGATTCACTTTCCGTTTAAAAACAGTGTATTCTCATGTTTCATGCCATGAATACTGCCATGAATACAGTCGAATACACTCGAATACAACAACTGATTAGCTGGACTTCCCTCCACGCCTATTTTTGCTATTGTATTCATAAATACAGTAGCTTAAATACATCTAATACATCTTATAATAACAGAAAACGTATCTATAATCCGTAATATAGTAAATGGCATCTATACATAGTTAATTACCACTAAAAGATAGTGCTTTATGAAAATTTCCCTAAAATCAATTTTTCTTTAACAAGAAAAAGGAAAAGTTACTGGGCTGGCCCAAAGAGAACTAAACCAAGTCAAAATAGTCGGCCATGTAACACTGGAGATTGGAGCAGAAACTATGGTAAATGTCAGGGGCCCATCACACCGTCCAGGAATTTGCTTCTTCACCGTTTTAACTTTTAATAGGTAGGACTTAGTAGTATCCTTTTGTGGGGCCCACTTTATGTGGGACCAATTAATGGAAAATAATTAGAGCTAAATAATCAACATTATTTCCCACGAAAATTAAAAAGTTTATGAATCCAAAAAGCAAAATGAAAGCAAAAAAGAAAAGAGGAGGATTATATTTTACTATTTCAGTATGTCATGCATCCATTTAAGAAAAAGGTATAAAAGAAAAAGCTAATGCAAATTTTGGTCACTTTTGAGGTGTGTGGAAAAAGAAAATATTAGAAGGATCTAGTAAACTTTTCTTTTTGGAAGAAGAAGTGGCGGAAACACCCTTTATTAAGGTTTGTCATCCGATCTTTCTTCACAAAAGATTTTCCTTTATAGCGAGTCTAGATATTTCGTAAACAACCTCTCTATCTTCATAGACAGGGATGAAGACTGTGAGACTTTACTTGTTAGATTCCACAGGCTTGTTGTTGTTGTTTTAGTGAGTAAATTCTTAAAGTCACCACAATTTCAGTCTCAAACATTTCAAAATTGAATTGTCATCCATATTTGATTCGTTTTAAAAAAGTTCATCATTCACCCAATTTTAATGGATAATATGAGTGGTTAACTGTTTTCTTTTAACTATTTCGCCACTCTTAACTCTTAATTGTAGTAATAGATCAACATTATTTGAAAGAAGGTTGAAACAACATATTTTTCAAATACTTACAACTCAAATGAGAAAAAGAAAGTCCAAATAGTAGATTAATATAAGTAGGTCCCTATTGAAAGCAATTTGAAGAAGTAGAACGAACACGCAAATAGCGAAAAAGAAAAGAAAATTATTAGATGTAAAACGTGCACACCACTAATATAGCTTTGAAAGTTGGTTGTTTATTCACGAGTTAATGTACTCAATAATTAATATATTACCTTTTCAAAGGTTGTATTGATAACAAGCAATTATTAATTGGAAATGAATTTCAAATTTTAGATTTCCTAAAGTAGGTAACAAGAAAGGGAACCAAGCACAGCAGACAATTATACCTATTGTTTAAAAGCGTTTCAAATAAAATCCTTTATTTATTTGGGGGTGGGGATTAAAAAATTATTACCTCCCAAATGAACAAACAATAAGGTCACCTAATTATTGCATTCCATCTCGTGTTTGATCATGGGCTAATTTGATCGACCTCTGCTATACGTTTTTTTTTCTTATTAAAATGACAAAAATTTACATTTAAATATTATTCACGGAATCCTGACGAGCAAACAATTTCGGACAAATAAATTTGATCAAACTTTAAAATTAAAAGTTTGTCAGTTTAGGATGTAAACAATAGATTCAAAAGAAAAAAGATATCTACAATGGAGAACAGCAAGTTTGCCAAATGAATAAATAAATAATCTTTTGCGTGAAATTAAAAAAAATATATGGAAAAGATAGTACTTTACATAATTCCAACTTTCCAAACTTTTACAAAAGTTTCTTTCCTAAAGTCCTAAAATTCCATTATCATGTTTATGTTACCTTTCGCTTTTGAATTATTATTACTACTTTTTCTAATTATTATTATTAAAAAAAACAGATAAATGAAAATTTTCAAATTTCCACCAGATCAACTATTCACTAACCCACCCCTGCAAACCGAGTCGACTCAATTCGTCCCAATGATCCACAATTTGATCCTCTCCCAGAGAGAGGATCATAGATTAGCTAACAATCAATTGTTAATCCCAAATTACTTAAAATTGATTGTACAAATTCTTTATAACACGAGAAAATCTGTTGGATTATGGTTTTCTTACGCTGATTGTCACTCTATCGTGTAATATTCCTCTTTATCTGAGTTTAAATATTGTAATTAATAAAACATGAAATTGCAAACGAAACTAGAAAGTAGAAACATCCAAATAAGAAGAGCTCGTAGAAAAAATGGGATCATACCGGCATCAGAAGAAGCAACCCTAACGTAGAGAACTTGGCCACCTTCCGCCGCCGCGTACTGCCGCATGTCAATAAGTTCGGTGCTCCAAATCACACAACCCGACCCACTTCCACTAATATTTGAGTTAGTATACGCCGTGCAAGAACAATTTTTCCGACACATAGCTTCACATTCATCCAAATTCATGTTTTTATCCACAAAAGAGCTCGTTGTATCCGGTAATTTCATGTTCCTCAATATATTAAAACTATCAGTTTCACAATCCAATTTATGAAATCTCACACATCCATCAGACCCATCTCTCAAATCCCATGCCACTTGATTCTTAGGCTTAAATCCCACCATACATTTACAAACCGGCGAAAGATTTGTATCGCAAATTCCAGACATCCCACACTCTGTATATTCATCACATTGATCTTTCGGAGCATACCAAAATTTGTTCCATATACTGTTTGTCGGAATCCATGTGTATCTTTCAAGCAAGCCGGTATGATTCACCAACAACCTAGAATACAATGTCTTGTTATGTAACTCAAACATATAATATATTTCATCTGATTTGAACTGAAATTCGAATGTAATAATCTCAGTAGGTTTCATTTCCGGTACCCCACTGAATCTAAGTCCATTCCAGGCACCACTCCTGTAGACAATTTCTTGTTTATTCGTTAAGAAAATTTCTGGTAATCCATTTGTGTTGATCTTGAAAGTGAAATCTCCAGGAGCTGGATCAGTTGCTGTTTTCCATGATGTTATGTTTCTGTTTAACCCACTTTTTGAGTCCCACCCAAGTTTCATCCCAGGTAATAAAGTGTCTGTTGGATAATCAAAGCTCTGCCACGTGTAACTCTGTTCTGTTTCATCGTTTTCTGGTCGAACGACAAAGTTCCCGGAGTCTAGGAGTTGAGCAACTGCGTTGTTCGCCGGAGTTTGATCGGAAGACCAGACGGAGTTCCTAGTTTGACCGTCGACGAGAAGAAGGGTGCCATTTTCGGTGAGTTTTAGGACAGAGGTGGGTGAGTTTGAAAGAGGGTTGGCTCTGTTAGCAACCCAGACAAAAGTCCTGTCTTGTGGTTCTTTGTACCAAATTCCGACATACCATTTGTCTGAATTGACACCGCCTGGACTGAAAAAGCCTAATTCAAAGAGTTGTCCGGAAGAAACTAAGGTTTGGTCTTTGGTTAAAGGCTGTGTTGGGGTGATTGTGTCAGTGGGTATGGCAAGAATTGGAACAAGAAATTGAGAAATCAGAAGGAAGAGCGAAAATTGGTGAAAGTAGTCGTATTCTTTGGTGTTAATATTTCTCATTGTTGAATCAAAAGATGGGTTATTCTTTTGTTTTGGTGGGTAATTGAAGACATTAGGATAAGTGGGAGATGTTGGGCAATCTTGGCATTTGAAACGTTTGTTGGTGTGTACTTGTTGTTCGTGTTTGACAGGAAGAGGGAAGGAAGATGGTATTTAGGTACCCATCCCCCTCGTTTGTACCCGTAGAACTTATACTATGATTCTTTCCTGGGTCTTACTAAAGTCCTTCCTTGAAAATGACATGTCACAAAAACCATTCCACAAGTCATGTTGTAAAGTTGATAAAATGTAAAAAATAATTGGGATGATTATCGATAGGGTAAAGAGAAAAAGAAAAAAAAAAAACAAAGAATTGTTATTGTCCCGTTGCTACTGTACATGCTATTTCCAAAAAGATTCATTGAGAACATAATTATATCTTAAATTTTAAAAACAAAATACTACGAATTGTAATATCATATACTTAATTTAATAATATATAAAAGATGTTTATAGTATAACTTGACTATCTTTCCAAAATAATAGTGTTATTCTTCTTTGGTGTAACACTCACTTCGATGGATTGTGCATTGTCTTTGATATAGAATTTCGACCACGATTAAATAGTCAGTTAAGCCAATTAACATTTGAATTCTCCTTAATGTAAAATAAACTCATCTTATACAATGTGGAAATAATTCAATTCGATTAATTTTCAATTATCCTGTCATTTAATCTTTAGGTAGAAAGTTCAGTAGCTAACTTAATACAATATAATTAGTAGTGTTTGTTCATATAGTTAGTTAGTTAGTTGATTGGTTGTTATAAATAGTGAGGTAGTTATACTTGTTCAGTACATTCCGATATACAATTGGTATATTTTCTTATTAACAAAAATGGAGTTTCTTCTCCACCGACTTTCTCTCTTCTGCCATGGCTGATCTACTCAACATGGTATCAGAGCTTCCAGGCGAGATCGACTAGCTCAGCTTCATCGGAAGATAAATCTCACCAAGTTCATCTCACTTGCTGATTATTTACTCTATTTTTTTGCTAGTTCTGGCAAATTCCCAGCAATTAAGGCTTGTTTGATGGACGTCAATTTCTGGTGCAATTTTGTGAGTTGTGACTCAATTATACTCAATTAGTATGGTGTGAATCAATCATTTGCAATGGCGAATAGCGAAGGAATCTCTACTTGCTCAGCTCCTCAGGTTCCGACTGCAACTCAGATGTTGAACACTGAAGATCCAGATCTGGTACATCACAATCATCCTTTGTATATTCATCCTTCAGATACAAAAGCTTATGTTCTCATTTCAATTCAACTTCAAGGTTCTAAAATTATTCTATTGGAGTCGGTCGATGAAGACTGTTTTGCATGGCAAAAACAAACTAGGTTTTGTTTTAGGAACATGTAGAAAAGAAATGTATGATCCTAGTCTACATGAACTCTGGGACGGATGTAATGCCATTGTCTTAGCTTGGATAATGAACATTGTATCACATCTTATTAGTACTGTGATTTACACTTCTGATGCACGTAAGGTGTGGGAAGATCTCAAAGAGAGGTTGGATAAAGTAAATGCCTCCAGAGCTTGTTATTTGCACAAGGAAATTGCTGCACTTACTCAAGGCATATCATTTGTGTATGTGTATTTCTCGAAGCTTAGAGAACTATGGGATGAGTATGAGATATTTGTTCCTCCTCCTTCGTGTGGATGTCCATAGCATATTAAACATGTCGAGCACTATAAATTACAAAAACTTTATAAGTTTTTAACCGGTCTTAATGGGTCTTATGAGAATGCAAATGATCAAATTCTGATGACAAGGCCATTACCAAATATAAATCAGGCATATGTTATAACAGTTAATGTAAAAAGTCAAAGGAAGAATGGCAATTGGGATCAATACTAGTGTTGGTATCGATGGCAATGATGCTACTTCTCTATTGAGTAACATAGGAAATAACAATAGTACCAACACCAGTGGTGGTAACAACAATTACAAATCTAGAAACAATTACAACTATAGAAGGCCTGCTCTTCAGTGTGGCTACTGCAAGCTCAAAGGTCACACAAGTGACAATTGCTACAAGTTACATGGATATCTAGCTGACTTCAAATACAGGAAGAAGGGAGGAACACCTAACACTTATGCCAACAGTGTGTAGTGTAGGAAATCAGATGTCTGAAGCCCAAGGCTTATCTCCTCACGGAGCATCTATCTCTACACCACCAGCTCCGGTTCAGTTCTTCACTCCAGAACAATACAATTAAATTTTGCAAATGTTGAACAAAGAGAAAGAAGGAGAGCCTATGGCTAATGCAGCTCAGATGGGGACAACAGGTATTCCTACTGCTCTAATGTCTATCTAGTTGACAATAAATGGATAGTAGACACTGGGAAACCAATCATATGGTACACAAGCTAAGTTTGCTTCACAAATTCAAAGAACTATGACAAAAGTGTAAGAATAAGGTGCATTTACCTACTAGAGAACACGCTACTATCACTAAGACATGAGAGTCTTATATATTTCAGGACAACAAATTGGAGAAGTAATCTATGTACCTGGATTCAAATACAACTTATTGTCAATGTCAAAGATCACTAAGGAGTTACAATGTTGTGCAGTATTTTTTCCTGATTCATATTTATTTCAGGAACTCTCATGTGGGAAGGTGATAGGTATTGGTAGAGAAGAGGATGGCCTTTAAATTCTGAGAAATAGAGGTAACTCAAGTCCACAACAGGTAGTTGATAACAAGAATGCCACCAATCATTCATCTATAAATACCATTTCCAGTTCAATTTGTGACAGTGGAGGTAGTTCCAAGAATAAGACTAAGACTGATGATATATCTCTTTGGAATAGAAGACTAGGGCAAATTCCTTAAAAGTCTTGAAAAACATAGATGGCTTGTGTAAAACTCAGCTGAAGAATCACACGTGCTCTGTATATCCTATTGCTAAACAAGCAAGACTGCCTTTACTTCTAAGCACTACATGTTTTGTTAATCTTTTTGACCTTGTGCATGGTGGTGTTTGGGATCCTTATAGAGTTCCCACTCATGATGGTAAAAGATACATTTTGAATCTAGTAGATGATTTCTATAGATACAAATGGATCTTCCTAATGTCTACTAAAGCAGATTCTATTGTGGTGTTAAGAGCCTGTGGTGTAAAATGTCTTAGAACAGATAATGGTTCAAAATTCGAAAATTTGACCTTAAGCCTATCCGTATAACCCCCGAAACCCCCCAAAACCCCTCCTAATCACATAAACAAGTCATATAACCTAACACGGACTCACTCGACGTTTCAAATCACATAAAACAACACCAAAACGACGGATCAAACTTATGAATTTTGAAACTTCAAATATCAAGACTCGCGTCGAAACCTATCAATTCAACCCGGAATGACGTGAAATTTTGCAGACAAGTCACAATTAACACTACGAACCTATATCCACTCACGGAATTCCATTCCGAGTTCGATATCAAAATTTTACCTATCGGCCGGAATCGCCGAAATTCTAACTTTCGCCAAAATATCTCAAATCACTCTACGGACCTCCAAAACCAATTTCGGACACGCGCCTAAGTCCAAAATCATCATACAAAGCTGTTGACATTAACCAAAACTCTTTCCGAGGCCGTTTACACAAAAGTCAAACCTCCGGTCAACTTTCATCACTTGAGCTTCCAAAACTGAATATTTTCTTCCAATTCGACTCCGGATTATCTGGTTACTAAATCTAACCACGCACATAGGTCGATATACACAATGTGGAGCTGTTTATGATCTTACACCATCGAACGGAGCTTAAATTCCCGAAACGACCGGTCGGGTCGTTACAAAAACGCCTAGAATGCTGAAGTTTTGTGTGATTGCCTTTGCTACTTCAGGACCGTATGCCTGAAGTTCATGCGAAAAGTGGGTATGCTTGCATTTTTTTTTACAAAGCGGATATAAGTTAAAACATGACCCAAAAAACGGGTATAGATGCAAAAGCCCCAAATTTAATGAGCAAATTTGCATGGGCTTAGACCAATTTATTACATTAGGACATCTCTGAAGATTTTGGCACACTTTAGCTATCATATTTTTTTAAAATAAAATATTTAAAGAAAAGAAAACCCTAAAGGAGATAACACACTGCGCCTTCAACATTACATTATGTTGGTATAACTGTGTTCAAAATCAGAAAATCAGAGAAGCAGAGAAACATGCATTTAATAAACAAAACAGAAAAAATAATTTCGAGCACACTGAATTCACAATGTGTCCTTAAGGAATTTAATCCCCTCACTGTTGCCCAAGGTATACTGATTAATTCCTCCAAGGATAGAACGGAATAACTATTCTATGATAGCGGCACTTCAAATCACAAAACTTCAGCGAACTCAAAAAACGGAGCAACTCACACTTGACACTTATGTTTATTTAGAAAATAATGCAACAAAGTAGAAAAGAGTGGAGAAATTTTCAGATTTTCCATCTTACAAAAATGAGGTCAAACCTCTAAATTTATAAAAAATAAAAGGGCGGGATGAAGAGGTGCAATCCAAAAGGTACCTCTTTCATTTCCCATTCACACCCCTTAATAAAAATGCAATAATTCCCCACATGAGTGGGGAATGGACATATGTGAAAAAATATGCATGAAAATACTGTGTGATTCGCAATTAAGGATTAATCGCATCTGGATAAGTAGGTTTCCCTTTGAACTTTCCGTAGTGAACTTGTGTCGGATATACTCGGTAAATCGGTAGATTTGATATCTTTGAACCGTCGAGCTTTGGTGTATACCTAGACAACCATATGTCACACAATCAATCCTTAACCGTTTTTGGTTCTCATGGTTGTGTTCGTTTCAGCCATGAACACCGTCTGGTTTCATGAGTGCTTAGACAATGGGCCTTTACTTTCATTCCCCTTTTAAAGCGGATTTATAAGTGGATCCGGCACGTTATCTCTTGCCTTTACGTAGTCAATTGTGATAACACCACTAGAGAGTAGTTGTCTAACGGTATTGTGTCTTCGTCGTATATGACGAGATCTTCCGTTGTACATAACGCTCCCAGCCCTGCCTATTGCCTCTTGACTATCACAATGTATACAAATAGGTGCCAAAGGTTTGGGCCAAAGTGGAATATCTTCCAAGAAATTCCGGAGCCATTCAGCTTCTTCACCGACCTTGTCTAAGGCAATACACTCAGCCTCCACTGTAGAGCGGTCAATGTACATTTGTTTGGACGATTCCAAGACATCGCTCCCTCCACCGACTGTTTAGAATTGGTTGAACCAGTGATCTAATTTGCATCACTATACCCCTTTATTATCGCAGGGATACTTATTGTAGTTCAAAACATAATTTGGAGTATATTTCAAATACTTCGAAACTCGTTTCGTTGTCATGAAAGTTCAACGCAAACTTTTCTTATGTCGTAGACTAATACGTATCGACTTTCGATTGCATATCAGATTATTGACTACACTTAATGTATCAATCGTATATTATAAAAACAACTGGAATAATTGGCATCAGTTGTGGCCACAACCTTTTAATATATAACACATTTCGCAATCATTCCGTCATTTCAAGCATTTGTATGCTATTTATTCATACGTCTATATGATATGTAAATTATAACACCTTCATTCATGAAACAAATTCAACTTGGAATAAATTTTGGTCATGTTCATCGGTTGGTTAACCTCATTATAGACCAACGTATTAATACCTTTGTTCATGAACGATCATGTTTATACAAAACATGTAAGCACACTTTTCATGAAAAGTCACAGCCTTCCAGGTGACACCCTTTCATAAAAGAGCTAAACATTATAAATGTTCAAGAAAGAACAAAAAAATTCTGTAAAGGCACGTAAACAAGTTTTGAATTTGTAATTTCATCACTAGTCATCACTAAGACTGAACAAGTAATGAAATCATCGACTACCATATCAATATCCTTAAGGATTCGTGGGGTTCGAAGAATCATATCATCTAGTTCTTCCAAATAATATAGATTATCAATTCAAATCCCAGGCTTCGATATCACATGCAAACATAAAATTTAATTGCATACCAGAACTTGAACATGATAATCTTACATATAATCATTATAGAAAACATACCTGAATCGTAAACCATCATCGTCAAGCGAAAACATTAATTGAAATTGGTTTCTCGCCTCTTGTCCTAGCTTCCGTTATTGCCGACTTTAGTGATGGAAGAGAGAATAGAAAAAAAATACGGCAACCTAATGGGTGGGGAGAGGACCAATTTATAGAGTTTCTCACTTAATATGGTACGTCCATCAAGTAACCAATCGGGCAGATGAGATTTGATCCTTAATTAAATATTAATTATGGGCCTTAAACTTATTGGGTCACATACACGTAGGAAAAATAACTTAAAATGAAAACATGAAATAAATAGAAAAAAGTATAAATATGATTAAGTAGAGGGTTACTCTCTCCGATCCACAATACGTGACCAATTTGCTTTTGGCACGTCCATTAAGAAAATACTAAATTTTATACAAAAATACCTAGTATAACTAAACTACCCTTAATTAAATATTTAATGTGAGGAGTAAGAAAGCTTTTTAGGGATATGTACATAAGAGTTATTTTGTAAAAACAATTTGAATTCTTTCTTGATTATATAAATATACACTTATTTTGGACTAAAATAGAAAAGTAAATTGATCACTTATCGTGGAGAGGAGGGAGTATAGTCTTTTGATCAGTCGAGATATTTTAGTGATGAACTTGTTATCTATTACTCGTACTCAACTAATCTTAATTTTTTCCTTTTTCTCGAATTTTTGTGACATTATAATTTAATGTAAATATACGGTGAAACTCATATTGTATAGGAGTATTAGATAGTTAAACCTACGTTTAATTTGGACGGAAGAGTAAGAAGAAGCCCCAAGATTGCAATCAATTTGTCTTTTTGTGCTTTGTGCTTTGTGAAGAAGAAGTCACCACTTACCACCCAATATATTATTTTTTTATGGGATTTAGCCGGACACGGACAAGTTAAGAGAAAAGAAAATTATAAAAAGTTAGTTTCCTTTCTTATCAGTGAAAAGAGAATTTCATCCCAGTTCCTACTCAGATTTTTCGATTGGTCCCCAATTCAATTCTACTAATTCTTTTCTAATCCGTATTTCATAATCAGTTGTATATCTTTATTTTCTTCTTTCTGAACACCGTCTTAATCAACTAAAGCTTCATTTCTGGAAATCTGACTCGAACTCTATGATCTATCTAGTTTGTTGCAACTAGACCGAAGGTTTGAGCGTTGAAAAATTTGGGGGGAAAATATATACTTAAACTCATGAATATAATAAAACTCTCCTAGACGTCATGCATGTTAAGTTTTCTTTCTCAATGTAAAATAGTTGGGTTTTGATCTACAATATATAGCAGATGCGGATATATCATAATTTATTATTTATTTACTAATTATAACTTTAAATACACAGCAATAATACTCAACACCTATAAGCCCTTCAACATTCATAAAGTACTGACATGCTCTTTATAGTTTATACTCGCAACATAGATGTACGATACCGCGTTTTGCTACTTAAATAGACCAAACGAGATTTAATTAGTTGTCACTACGTCTCCAAAGATATTCCCAATTTATGTGGCAAACTGTTGGACAAAAGAATGGTAAGTATCTTTTTATATTTAGAAATATTTAATTTTAATATTTTAACTTTATCCTTAGTAAAATTATTTATAGCCATACAAGAATCTAAGACTTATTTTAAATCACAAGTTCTATTTTTTTTTTTTAAAGTTTATATGCTTCATTAAATGATATCACATAAATTCGAATGAAGTGAGTAACATTGAACAAATGGCTTCCGCATGTCTAAAACAAGGAAATGATATGGTTGACTAACAAAATCCCCTCAAAAAAATATACTTCCTCGATTCATAATAAGTGACATGTTGCCTTTTTAATTTTGGTCCTAAGTAGTTGTCTTTTACATAATTAAGAAGAAATTAATTATATATTTTTTTAAAATATACCCTTATTTATATATTCCAATGTGTTAAGATAATAATTAAGTAAGAGTATTTATCCCGACCCCACGATACGAGATAATATGAGTATATTATTGTTGTTGTTATATTTTTTTCTCTCAGTCTAAAAAGTCACTCGTCATGGATCAAAGGGACTAATGCTTAAACATTTGTAAATTTAAATTAGGAATTTTTACATTCCTATACCATATATGAAACCTTATCACCCTCCATGTTTAAGGTTTGATTTAATTATACTGAGTATACCAAATTACCAAATCTATACCATAATTAATTTAGAAATATAATTAATGGGCAGTTTTTTACTCCTTAATTAAAGAGGTATAATTAATGGGCAGTTTTTTACTCCTTAATTAAAGGTGTCCATATATCCCACGTTTCTCTCTCCCCATCATTCGTAACCAGCCGTTTTCCCCTCCCCTTTCTTCCTATTCTCTCTTCCTTCTTCTTCAAATTGTAGAATTCAGACCTTCGAGATTCAACAAGTCGAAATTACTACATTCTGTTCTTCATCGTTTTCCGAAATTGACGATCATATATATGTTCTTCATCTTTTCTTCTCTCAAATCCACCATTGACAGCCATTAACAAGCTTGAAAGCTTAAATTCAAATTTGGGTTTTCAAAAATCATTATTTGTTTGGATTGNGAAGAAGAAGAAGAAGAAGAAGAAGAAGAAGAAGACATATTACAGAAATTGTAGTTAAATTGTAGAAAAATTGTAGTTAAATTGTAGATTGTGTACAAAATGTAGTTAATGTATAGTTTTTTTGTAGACAAATTGTATTCTAAACATCATAATAACTACATTTAATATAACTACAAAATTTTCTATTCATCTACAAAAGTTCTTCAAAAAAACTAAAAATAAACTACAAAGTCAAACAAATCTCAATATCGTATCACCCAATTTTCATTCGATTGTAGTTTAATTGAGATTTTTGACATAATTGCGTTTTTTTCAGAAGATTTGTAGAAGTTTTAGTCATTTTTAATTTGTGAAAACAAAAAACAAAGCATCTACAATCAAAATACAAATAATCTACAATTTATCTACAAAATATCTACAAACTGGGTACATTGAATAGAAAGAGACGAAAATTAATACAGCGTGATATTAGCGCACATAAATAAGGAATTTTAATACTACAATGATTCCTTATTTAATGAAATATCTGAAAGAATATTTACTTCTTTAATTTTAGTGCCTAAATAGGAAGCTTATAGCTACTAAGATTCTGTATTTAATGCATTGTATTTTTTTTGTAAAAAAACTGTTAACAAGACGGGTAATTTCCAAATCATTAACATATTTAGTAATATAGTTTCCTATATGATATAGGAACGAAAAAATCCCTTTAAATTAATTATACGGATCTTTTAAGAAAAAGCAAAAAGAGACACTGCTTAAAAAAAAAAGGAAGACTGCTAAAAAGAGAATAAAGAACTGTACGTCGTTCATGCATATAATGAATTAAATACAACATTTATGTATTAGTCGGTGATAAGCTACTCGTATTAACCATCATCTTTAATTTTGGTTGACATTAGGATAGGACTGAAGCCAGGATGACTCTATGAGTCTGTATCAAACATTCAAACAAAAAGGCACAGCTAGCGAAATTGATTATGGTGAGAGATCATGAGAAGTTCGGTCGTTTTATATTTATTGCATTTAAATGTAAGGACAACAGAGAATGAGCTGAGCTTAGTTTGTGCATTTAAATATAGTTCACACGTTCTATGGTATTAAATGAAGGGAGAATGTATCTTGGAAATATCATACGTTCCTACATGATATTTTTTGCTTTTCAAATTCTTTTTATTTTGACTATGCATTTGGATATAGAATTTTTGAATATTTTGAAACAAACTTACATGACATAAATACACTATAAGTCATAATAATTAATAATTTAAAATATTAAAAAAAATAAAAAAAGTTATAATTTGTTTGATTCTAAATTGGGACGGAGAGAATAGTAAGGAATTTTTATATTCTTATGCCACATAGGAAACCTTATTACCTCCAATGTTTAAGGTTTGACTTAATTACACTTAGTATACCAAATTATCAATTATATACCATAATTAATTTAGGGGTATAATTAATGGACAGTATTTTACTCTTTAATTAAAGATGTTCATATATCCCACGTTTCTCTCTCCCCCTAATTCCTAAGACCAACGTCGTTTTCCCCCTCCCCTTTCTTCCTCTNCCCAGCACCTCATCAAATCGTTAGCCATCGAAACCACCCAAACTCCAGTTGAAAAACAGCCTCAAACACAACTAAATCTGATTTGCTCAAACATAACTAATAAAGAGGAAGGCCAGTGGATTTGCTCCATACAATAGTGGTCTCTCTCTGATTTGTAAGCCAAATAGCTTTGAGTCCACTATCCACGTTGTGGCCATCAGCAGTAGCCTTATCAAGAGCCTTTGCCATACAGATCCTCACACTCTCCACAATTTCCATTGGGTCGTGCTCCGCCCATCTACAGTAACGACAAGAAGAACACAGTCAACGCGGTTCCCAAGCGGAAGACTTAAACTGATTTGTAGTTTATTATTAGAAATTTTGTAGCTGAAGAGGAAATTTTGTAGTCAACATTTTTTCCAACATAGATTGTAGTTTAATTGTAGTGTAAATGTAGTAATGTTGTAGATACCCTTAAAAACAATACAACTTTTATACAATACTAAAACTGATTTGTATTTTATTTGTAGTTTTTTTGTAGAAATTTTGTAGACGAAAAGAAAATTTTGTAGTCAACATTTTTTTCAACATAGATCGTAGTTTAATTGTAGCATAATTGAGATTTTCGACATAATTGCGTTTTTTGCAGAAGATTCGTAGCAGTTTTAGTCATTTTTGATTTGTGAAAACAGAAAATAAAGCATCTACAATCAGAATACAGATAATTTACAATTTATCTACAAATTGGGTACATTGAATTTTAATATCCCAATTCTCATTCGATTGTAGTTTAATTGGGATTTTCGACATAATTGCGTTTTTTGCAGAAGATTTGTAGAAGTTTTAGTCGTTTTTTATTTGTGAAAACAAAAAATAAAGCATCTACAATCAGAATACAAATAATCTATAATTTATTTACAAAATATCTACAAACTAGGTACATTGAATAGAAAGAGACGAAAATTAATACAACGTGATTTAAGTTTGAAAATTTCTGAAAGAATCTTTAATTCCTCAATATTAGCGCGCCTAAATAAGGAATTCTAATGCTACAATGATTCCTTATTTAATGAAATATCTGGAAGAATATTTACTTTCCTAATTTTAGCGCCTAAATAGAAAAATTATAGCTACTAAGATTCTGTATTTAATGTATTGTATCTTTTTAGTAGAAAAACTGTTAACGGGGCGGGTAATTTCCAAACCATAAACATATTTGGTAATATATATGGTATAGGAACGAAAAAATCCCGAATAGTAAATGAACTATTTCTGGACCAACCCCCATGTGATCTTCAAGGGCCTAGTTTGTACTATAGAGGATGTTAGGTTGAGAGGTGTTGGTATTCATTCATTTTGGATTTACACTGTATTTTTCACCATTAAGGAGGTGGTACTCGCAAAAGTTGCAGATCATTTTGGCATTAATCTAATACGGAAGGCCCTTAGCGAAATATCGTTTGTCTTTTTATCTCTTTAAAGATAGTAGATTTCATGTTGGACAAAGTAATCATTTAATTATTTTTCTAAAATTGAGGACTTTAAAGTTAACTAAAATTTTGACCATTAGCTCTTTTCTTATTTGAATAAAGTAAGTCTTCCTAATACTTAGGGATTTCAAAAAAATATCAATTTATTCATATAAATACCTTGCCTAACGTTTAATGCATTGAAATTCCAAGGTAAATTAAGTAATTGTACAAAACATTCAATATTTCAATTTAATGGCAAAATCCCCTGAAATATAATGGTCTTCTTATGTAAGGAGTATTTTACCTTTTTAGAGAGCATCCGACGTGTAGTGCATCTATATTATTTTTATTTTATTTTTTCAGTCATTTCAATGAATTATTCCTAATTGTTTTTTGGTAATTATTCTTTTTTTATTAATCACCAAAATGATAATATTAAAGGTTCCATAGTAAACTACATCACATTTTACTATTTGTTAATACTCAAAAGAAGAAACAACTACTACAAATACTACCAGATTAGATAAGTCTAAACTGCTGAATCCATTCTTTGATTCTGGCTGATGCTCGAACACTACACACATAAGCAATTTCCCTCACCAGTTGCCCTGCATTCTTTGATCTTCCTTCAAATTTGCGTTGATTCCTTTCTATCCATATTGCATACACCCATTCTGCATATACCATCTTGAATACTTGAGCTCTTTTCGTTCTACCTTTTGCTCTTTCAATGATCTATTTCTGCATTAGCTCCCATTGCGCTGTTTTGAAATGTTGAATCTTCATCCATTTTAGTACCCCATCCTAGATTTCCGTAGAAAAAGGGTATTCCATGAATAAATGGTTCCTTGTTTCATTACGCCTATTACACAGTTTACATACACAATCCACATTTATGCCCCAATCAGCAATTATGTCCATTGTTAGTAGTGGCCCCTGTATCAGTAACCACATTGTGAACTGAGCTTTTGGTCGAGCATCATTCACAAACCTTAGTGTCTTGCATGGTATCCTCTTACTGTTGCCAATTAGCTGAAGATAAATCTGTTTGATTAAGCTGTTTTTGTTGATGTGTTGAATCAGTGTCACAGATCTTCCTGCTTCAAATATTCTTCTCACCATTCATCCTGCATGCATAGGAATGCCCATTTGAATAACATGTTTCTTCTTAATATAATAAGAGTGTACCCATCTGATCCACATTATGTCAACCTTATGTTCAATGTCCCAGTTAGCTTTGATTAGTGCAGCCCTGTTCCATAGTCTCATATTTATCAATTGCATTCAGAACCTTTGAGGGAATAACAAATATTTGAGACCAGTATGCCTAGATACCAAACAATATTGTCTGAATTAGCTGGGGCCTTCCTGCAAAAGCTTCTTGGCAGTCCAAGAAGTAATTCTAGATACCATTTTATTGATCAAAGGTTGCCACTGCATTAGGGATATCTTATTTGTAGCTAAAGGTATCCCTAAATACCTGAATGGTAGTTCACCTTTAGTGAATTCTAAGAGCTGCTGTATTTGATTCTGAATCTCTATTGAAACCCCTTCAAAATAAATGGAGCTCTTATCTTTGTTGGCTTGAAGTCTAGAGGCATCAGAGAACTCCATGAAACATCTTCTAATAGTAGCCACAGATTCAATATCACCTCTTGAAAATAACAACAAATCATCTGCAAAAGACAGATGAGTTATTGATAACTTAGAGCACTTTGGATGAAATTTGAATCTTTTATTTCCTTTCAGTTCATTAAGCATCCTACTGAGATATTGCATAGCTATTGCAAATAAGAAAGGAGATATTGGATCTCCTTGCCTAAGTCCTTTATCTGCATTGAAGGTAACTGTTGGCTCACCATTAACCAAGATAGAATAATTCACAGTTGTCACACATTCTAGTACCCATGTAATGAACTGTCTAAGAAACCCCATTTCCTCTAACATTTGCTCCAGATATACCCACTCCATAGAGTCATATGCCTTTTGAAGGTCTATTTTAATCATGCATCTAGGAGACACATTTTTTCTTGTATATGACTTTACCAATTCTTGTGTAAGAAAGATATTATCTGAGATTTTCCTTCCAGGAATGAATCCAGTTTGAGCTTCACTTATCACTGTTGCAATCACTTTCTGAATTCTTGCTGCTAGGACTTTGGAAATGATTTTATATAACACTGAACAACAAGAAATAAGCCTATACTCCTTCACACTTGTAGGATGCTCATTTTTAGGAATTAGAGTCACAAATGTACAGTTAATAGTTCTATTCATCTTGCTTACCTCAAAAAATCTTTTAACTGCAGTGGTGATCTCTGAGCCTACTACACTCTATGCCCTTTTATAGAAATAGGAATTGTACCAATCCAACCCTGGAGATTTTTCATTCCCAATTGATCTCAACCCTTCCACTATCTCCTGTTTTGTAACTGGGGAACAGAGAAATATTTGTTGTTCATGACTGAGTTTAGGCCCCTTACTTATTACAATCTTGTTAACTGCCCCTAGAGATCGCTTTGAACTTTTCATTAATCCTTTGTAAAAGGAAATAATTTCCTGTTTTAGCTCATCAGGAGTAGTCAACATCTTACCATCTTCCAGTACTTTGAGTTCTTTGATTTGTTTCCTTTGGCTTCTCTCCTTTATAACAACAGCAAAATATATTGAATTTGAATCTCGAAGCTGTATCCACTGAGCTCTAGATTTCTGCTTCAATATACTCTCCTCTATCAGACTTCACTTTTCCATATTCATCAAGGCTTCTTTCTCTTCAATTAACAAACTATCATCATAGCTAATTTTCATTGTTATCTGAATTCTTTGCAGATGTTCTCTAGCTTTGTCAATATTACCCACAGTCACTTTGAATTCCTTCTGATTTAATTGCTTGAATACATGTCTCATTGCCTTCAATTTATTCCAGATATTCTGCATGGGATCTTTGTTCATTTGTTTCTTCCACTGAGTCTCAACTAGATGCAGGAACTGATCATGCTAACACCAAACATTGAAAAATCTGAAAGGTGCTCTAATGTTTTGGTTCACTTTAATCAAAGTTAACAGCATAGGGGCATGATATGAAATATTAGGTAGATCATATCAAGAACAACATGACCCCAATTCATCATCCAGTCATGATTCCCAAAGGATGTATCAATTTTGCTACTAACTCTTTCTCCTCCTTTTTGCTTGTTTGTCCATGTATAATAGTCCCCTTTCTACTGTAATTCATTTAATAGGGTAGAATTAATGCATTCTGAGAAATCGTTAACTTCATTGAAAGTAACAGGATGTGAACTCTGTCTATCAACAGTTACTGATATTGCATTAAAGTCTCCACATACCAACCATGGGCAGTTAGTATTCTGTGCTATATCTTCCAAACTACTCCATAAACTTCTCCTTTCCTCCACAATATTAAAGCCATAAACAACAGTCATCACACATTGGAAATCATTTGTAGTGATTTCACAATGTATTAACTGAGCTTCAACCCTTAGCACACTTACATTATATGAGTTTTGATCCCATATCAACCAGATTTTCCATTGATAGCAGCTGAGTAATTATGTACAATACCCCAGTTAGCAGCAATTTTTGTAGCTATCTGCTTATATCTATGTTGCTTAACTCTTGTTTCCACCAGTCTCAGAATGTTTATATTTTTTGCTTTTATATATTTCTTTAACTCCCTCTGTTTATACACTTTATTCCCCCCCTCCCCCCCAATATTCCAAAATAGCCAAGTTATTGAGCAACAATAGGTCCCCCTAGATCTGGAGGTTCCACTTGCCTTATTCTCTGCATCTCTCCTTGTTTCATCCCTGTATGTCCAGTCCTAGCTTTGGTTATCATCACTGCACTCAACTGTGGAAAGTTGATCAAATTCAGTTCTGGGCTAGGCATTTGCTCCTTTCCTTTATTGACACTTCTATCCTTCTCAGTTGGTGTTGCAAGTTCCTGTTGCTGCAGTTTGTTCATATTATCCTCCACTTCAGTTTGATTAAGTTCTGTAGGCACCTTCTGTTGTTCATCTCTCTGCTTATTCATAGCTTCCTTAGGTTTCCATTCTTGTACAATCTTCTTCTATTCCCATCCTCTTCTATTTTGTACTTGTTTATCCATCCCCTGTTGTTTTTCAAGGTGCAAATGTGTCCAATAACTTGACATTTTGGACAGAATTTAGGCTTCCATTCAAACTCCACTTCCTGTTGAAATTTCTTTCCATTTGGATCCATTACTACTATTGTTTCAGGCAGTGGCTGAGATACATTTACTTCTATTAACATTCTGGTATATGAAATCCTTGTTTGTTTGGTTGTACATTCATCAGCAAATAAAGGTTTCCCTAATGCACTTGCAATCCTGCCTAATGATTCACATCCCCAACAACTCGTAGGTAGTTTAGGAAACTTCACTCATAATGGAATCTCTGTCATAAACTCTTGATTAAAATCAAAATCAGGGTTCCACATTTTCAGAATAATTGGGCTATTTCTCATAGTATAAGGTCCAGAAAAGAGTGCGTCATTCATATCATACTCATTATTGAAACGAACCACATAATATCCCTCCTCATGTAAATACAAATCTGGCGTAGGAATAGAGTTTCACATTTGAGAAATATACCCGTGCATGACTGTATATCCTTGTGTCTCTCCCAAAACATAAATAATCAGCGAATTTTTCCATTTTTCTGCTTCTTTGTCAACTTCATATTTCTCTACTTGAACAATCATTTCTCCATCTACAATCGGGGGAGGGAAGTAGCTTAGGGCCATTCCATTTTCTGCCACTCTATTTCCAACAAATAATAAGTTCCACTTTGGCTTAACAATCTTCTTTTCTTCCTTTTGATTCTCATCATTTTTAACTGTTGTTTCTTCTTCTGCTCGAGGTGGAATCACCTCCTTTTGTATGAGATTTGCACTTTGTTTACTCACTACAAGAAAAACTAGGATTTTCTACGAACATCGTCGCTAATCTGTCTCTAAAATGCTCGTAGCTAGCAGAATTTCTTTATAATCCGTTGCTAATCTGTCGCTAAATGAGATTAGCGACGGATTTTTCAGTTTAGCTACAGAATTTGTCTGTCGCTAAACCCTGATTTTTTAGTAGTGACTCTGTTCTTCTTCCACCACCTTAGAATTCTCAATTACAGGAGTGTTTTCCACATCCTCCATTGTTATAGCTTCCACAGCTGAGCTCGATGAGGGATCGACAGTTGGGTACTGTTCCATTGGTATCTTTGTCAGTAGTTGCTTTGATGTTGAAGCTTTTTCCTTGGATTGAACATGCACTGAACTTCTAAACTCTATTTGTATCTCTTTCCTAGGTCGTCCCCTTCCCCGACCTCGCCCCCTTTCCCTGGAGCTCCAGGGCGTACGTTAGACTAACCTACGCTTTAGAGAGAAGCTGGAGCGAAGAGAGAGAAGTGATCACATTTTAATTATTTTTTCTTCCTAATTATTTTTCTATATGTTAAATAATTTATTGTAGATTAACATTGGTTAGATTGCCTATTTCTTATCTTCAATATTTACAAATTACCCATTGTTGTTAATTTTTAAAAGATACAATTCTTTTGTAAAAAAATGAGTTCTGAACATTCAACTGAATAATTAATACAATCAGCATTACAAACAAATAATGATATTTACTAGCAACAAGAATTTTTTTTACAGAAATTTTAAATATCGCGCATTCTCATATAGAACTTATTACCACGATAAGAACAAATTAAAAGAGGGAAAATAAAGATAAAAAGATGAAAAATAAGAACTTATTTGATAATGTTAAGTAATGAGAGCAAACAAAAAGAAAATTCTCAAGACTGGATTGAAATCTCTAAATAAGAATTCAAACTGTACGTAGTTAGATTATTCCAAGTATTAAACATAGTTAATAGTTATAATTTTGTTCAATAAGAATCTAACTTCAAAGGGTATAATAATTACTTTCATACTAGACATTTTTATTTAATTATTTTCAAACATTTAAAATTTTGTAATATTTAAATATGTAAGAATCTAACATTAGGGTGGGGGAGGGGATGGGGGATGGGGTGGGTGAGGGGAGGAGAGAAAAAATCGATGATAGTTTAATATTAAGAGTCAAATTGGAAACATACAAATTTATGGCAATAAGGATGAATTAGTAGATAACAAATATATTCTAAATGCACACTTTACCTGTATAATAAGTGAAGGATTGTTGTACGACGAAGGGCATTTCAGTAGATATAAACTTCTTTATGGAAAAATTGAAAGAGTATCTTTCAGCCCTGTAAACCAAACACGTGTCTCTCACTATAAGTCCCACTATTTTACCTCTTTCACTGTTCTCTCTCAAATTCACCACCTTCTCTCCTATCTATATCCAAGTTTCCATCACTGAATCAGCGAATACTGAATTCTGCTCAAAATTTATTCAGTTTGTGGATTAAGATTTTGCGAAGGTTGTTCCTTTCGTCTAATTTGTCTCAAGTTTAGCTCTCAGTTGTGGTAAGTTTTTTCTCCAAGCAATCTTTTGTTACTGCATTTATTTGTGGCTATAGTTTTGCTAGATTTTTACATGTGTGTCAGTTTTTTCATCTGAGCTTCACATGCATGTCTAGAAATTGATACTCCAGTGCGTGATTTGGGTCAATTGGTATTTGATGTCTCTTCTGATTATTTCTCTAATGGCGTTTGCTTGTGAAAATTACTGACCAAAATGTTTTTTTGTTAATGTTCTCTTTTGATATAAACCTGTCCTAGATAAAGTTGAAGGATGAAAAGTCATTTTTCTTGAGGTAATCTTTGTTCTTTCTTTGAAAATGCACCTTACTAGCTCTAAGCGAGAGCTGTTTATTCCCCCTTCATTTTCTTCCTTTACCATTTGGTTTTATTAAATCTGCAGATTTTGGGTTGTTGGTTTTCTTCTCTGAGCTCAGTTCTTATAAGTGTTTTTAAATGGTTTGGAGTCCAATTTCGCTACCAACATAACTCTTGAGCTGAAGAAAGATTGGTGACCATGCCAACTGATTCAAACCCTGATAACAGCTTCGTGTGAAAAAAAGAGAGGATGGAAATTGATGTACAACCATTAAAGTCTTAAAAGGCATTGCAAAGTGGAGTTGCTATTAGGGAACAATTGGACTATCCAATAGTAAGTGCATGTTTTTCAAGTCTATAGCTTCCATTTTCTTTACAAGTCATTTTTGGTTCTTATCTCTTCAAATTTATGACCAATTTCACCTTAATATTACTAAAAGTATCCGTTCACTTATCTGTTACCTGATCACAATTTCCGTATGGTAAGGATTTTGTTATATTAGGACTACTTAATCATCATACGTGTTTTGTAAGTGGGTGTTTTCTAAAGTTATGACTTGAATGCTAAATTATCATAGAACTACATTGCTTCCTGTTTCTTGAGTTCTAAATTGTTCGATGACAACATAACATGTTTGTTGTGATTAGTTTATGGATTTAATTTACTATGTCTAATTTCTTTCTAGCCGCCGAGTGAAATATCTGTATTCTGAAATAAAAAAGATAAATATGTGTACAATTCCTTCCTGGATTCCAATTGAAAATAACATCGTCATACGTTGCACTATAATTAAGAGAGTTCATTTAGCTTGTCTGTACGTTGTTTCTTTGACTGCAAGCTCAGTCCCCTTCTCCCAGTCAATATTGACTATTAATGCAAAAGATGGTGGATTATTCACAATATTTGGATTAATAGAATAACGGACATAATCTGGATGCTTGTATAATGTTTTAGGACTTATTCACTTAGCTAGAGGAGTTCCAGTGTAATTTCTTGCTCTCTCATCATTGTAATTATTGTGCACTTTCTCGGTATTGTTGACTAAAGTTACTTCTTCACTTATCAAAATGAAAAGGATGAGGGCTTTTCTCAGTATAATAATCCGTTTCATTGGAAAATACTCTTGAGTTGATTCTGCGACTTGCAGTTTTTTCCAATTTGTTTAACCAAATATCATCTTTTTATTTAGAAACTGTATTTTCTATGTCTTGGACTCATTATATTTTCCGCAATATGAACGAGTGGTTGTCTCATCAAGTCTTTTCATGTAGCAGCCCCCAAAATGGTAGAATTTGTGTCTAATAAAAAGTTGTATTTTAATCCTTCTATCTTGCTAAATTCTCTTTAAAATCTACATTATCTTCCAGGGACCTACATCAAATTATGAATCAAACTGTAGTTACTTTAAGTGAGCTGTTGCTTCAACATTTAAGAAAAGGAAAGTGAAGTCTCCACTGCATATATTCACCTAAATGATAAACGATTAAAATTCTGCCATAATAAGAGCTCAGGTCAGTTAAAAGTTCGAAACTTCTTCACTCGAGTACATGTTATCTCCATATTTTATATTTTTCTCAGCATGTAACCTTCTATTTCTACTTTGACGTGAAAACTTGTAGCATTTTTTTACTTGATAAATTGCATATCAGGCCCCAAGTAACTTCGGATTGAGATGTAGTTGCTGTTAAATCGCATATCAACAGATTCAGCGTTTGGTGTCATCATTAGCTGAAATTATGTAACATCTGCATAACTACCTGGATGAGACCTTTGGTATGAGGTGTGTGTGTCCATTCTTTTTTTCATTGTGTTCTTTGACGTAATTACTTGGGTATTAATCTTCCTTCACAATGTTACATCTTCCGATTTGCTTATATGAATTTCACAGATGAAGTTTGGGCGTTGGGGGTGGGGTGGGGTGAGGTGGGGGAAATTGGTGTCCATACATATTATTATGTCCACATTTCAGAATAAAATAATTTGTGATCTTTTAAAACAATATCATCCGCGTTACTAAAATTACCCATTCGGTTGACAAAATCTGGCATTAATTTTATTTTTTCAGAAAGATGTTGAATTAGTTACGAAAGTGATCATAAAACCAATTTTCCAGGTGAATTTGAAAGCTGGATTCTAGCTAGAAGGATGTTGATTATGTTAGGACCTAAAAAGTCAGGTGTCATGTGGAAACTAGTGACGCAACAATTGAACGATGATAAACCAGACAATAAAAGAGAAATCTACCAAATGAGACACAAACATTTAACGTGGTTCGGTCAACTGACCTACGTCCACCGCGGAAATGAGCAATCCACTATAATAAAAGAGAGTACAAAATATCGAGAGAACAACCTCACGAAGAGGCAAACACAAGTGACACATTACACTTGTCCCGTAAAGTTCTCCCCCTAAACACGACTCTCAACCCATATGGCTACATTGTGGATGCTACCGAATGAGAAATAAGGATCCTCAATTTATAGAAGTCCAAACCCTTTCCTACAAGAAAAAGGACTAGCCAAACATGGAAGAATTATGATTTCCTTCTACAAAAAGAAAAACCCAAATA
>ML258716.1:0-26572 GCA_005239495.1 Nicotiana undulata | reverse complement strand
CTCTCTGCGATCGCGGAAGAGGGGCTGCGATCGCAGAGAAGGACTTGGCTGACCCTACGCGATTGCAAAAGAGGTAATGCGATCGCAGAGCTGCGAAGTCTCACCCTATGCGATCGCGGAGCAAGGATCGCGACTGCACTGACCAAACTACCCCCAGACCCCCGACCTACCTAGTACACTATGCGATCACGGAGCTGGCATTGCGATCGCATAGAGCATCAGTGACACCCTCCCAGCCCAGTACTATGCGATCGCAGCTATGCTTATGCGATCGCAGCTATGCTTATGAGATCGCATAGAGACACACACCAGACACCAGAAACCAGTCCAAAACACCAGATTTTTTACTCATTTACACCCCGTTAGCTACCCGAAACTCACCCGAGCCCTCGTGGCTCAAAACCAAAAATACACACGACTCCCAAGACATCCTACGAACTTATTCAAGCTTTTAAATCATCAAAATATCATCAAAATCAACAAATTAAACCTCAAAACTCATAGGAATTTCTAAAAACTTCATAAAGCTTAACTTATCCGATTTTAATCCGAATCACGTCATTTCAAGTCCGTTTTACACCAAATTTCACAGATAAGTCACATAACATATAATAAACCTGTTTCGGGCTTCGAAAACATAATACGGGCCCGTTAACACGGTTTTTACATAATAATTCATTTTCAAAATCCTTTATTATTTTCAGAAAACAATTTTTTTAAAAATTCATTTCTCGGGCTTGGGACCTCAGAATTCAATTCCGGGCATACGCCCAAGTCCCATATTTTCCTACGGACCCTCCGGGGCCATCAAATTACAAGTCCGGGTCCGTGTACCAAAAATGTTGACCAAAGTCAACTTTATTCATTTAATTATCAAAAAATTCCATTTTCATCAAATTTCAACATAAGGACTTCCCGGCTATACGCCCGGGTTGCACACACATATCGAGGTAAGATTAACGGAGGCTTTATGGGCCTCGGAATACAGATTTAGTTGGAATTACTTAGGATGACCTTTTGGGTCATCACAAAACTTCTAAGATTTTCATTATCTGCTCAATCAGGTCGGCCTGTTCTTTATGAGCCGCGGCCAACTCGGCTCGGAGGTCCTTGATCTCTTATTCTTTTTGCCCACTAAGAAGATTGCGGGAAATCCTCTCCTCGGTAAGCCTTTGAATGTCGGCCTCATACCGACTCAGCTCAACTCGAGACCTAGAAGTCACTCGGGCCAGTAGCATTTTCGACCCCAGTAAAGTAGTCACGGAAGGGTTCCTCCCTTCCACGAGCTCTTTCTTTGGAGGGGGTTTTCAAGGCCCGAGCCTCCTGAATCATCCCCTCATAGAACGAAGGGAGCAACGGGGAGCCTCCAATTTCTATTACCCTAAGTGGGTAACTTGGGGAGCTCTCTCCATCTCGAGGGGCCTCGAGGACCGTCCATACAGTCGTACCTGCCGTTTGCCCACTACGGTGGGAGGCATCTTCAGTCCGCGACGAGTTGGGGACTCTGCCCAAGTCTTTTTCTAAGACCCTCTCATCTGGAGGCGGAGTCTTTGCGACCTTCACTGACTCAGCGGCCTTTGGGGCCTCGGTGTTTATCCTGGCCTGGGCCACCAGCCCGGAGCCGTCTTCTTCCTCCTCTTCCTCTTCCCTTAGGATTCGGATTGACTCAGCAGGCAAGGGGACAATGTCTTTTTTCTTCTTACGAGCCGCCTTTTTCTTGGATTCTGGATCCTCGAAAGATGAGGTCCTTTTTCTCTTTATCCTTCGCTGGTTTCGGGACCGGGATCGAAGTCTCTTCCTCACCAGACGGGGCCTCATGACTGCATCTTTGAAAAGGCCTGTATTAAATTAAATTGAGTAAGTGTGGGAAAAACATTTTTAAGATATTAACAAACACATGAAAAGGGGCTCACCGTGATTTTTGGCTTTCCATCGGCCCTTTGATAAGTCGCGCCATGCGCGTTCAACATACGTCGATGTCGAGACTAGGTCCCTGACCCATATCTTAAGGTCAGGGATGGCATCGGGCATCCAGGCAGCGGCTACATCAAAAAAGAACATCAGTGAGAGAAAGCAGAGAAACCAAGTAACAAATAGAAGGGGATCGTACTTACGTCTCATATTCTATTTCTCGGGAAATGGCATCTTCTCGGCCGGTATTTGGTTCTTCACCCCGATGAAGCGACCCATCCAATCTCGATCCTTTTCCTCGTCTATACTAGAGATGAAGACTTTGGTGGCTCGGCGTTGGAGCTTTATTAACCCACCTCGGTAAAGCCGAGGGATGTATGTCCTGACGAGGTGGTCGAGGGTGAAGGGGATCCCGTCAACTTTGCTCGAAAAAAATTAGAGCAATATGACAATCCTCCAAAAGGAGGGGTGAATCTGACCGAGGGTCACCTGGTATTTCTTGCAGAAGTCCATGATGATTGGGTCAAGAGGACCCAACGTGAAATGATAAGTGTAAACACTTAAGTATCCTTCCATGTGGGAGGTAATAGCCTCATCTAGGGCCGGTATCACAACCTCTTTGTTCTGCCAGTTGTAGTCTTCCTTTACTTTGTCAATGTAACTCTTGGCTATCTAGCATATATATCACGATACTGGATCGCAACGGCCGGTGACCAATGAAGTTTTCTCGGTCTTGATCGGAGCTGACTACACACCCCCCAGGAATACATTCCTCAAGGCGAGGTTCCACCGGCGCTTTCTCGCCGTCCGGTTGAGAACATGAAGCAATTTCTTTTTGTGGTACCATTTTTGGCATTTTCGCCATTTGGTTTTGAAGTTAAAGATAGATGAAGATGACAATAATTGGTATTCTAAGAAGAGGTTAGTAGTGAAAATTGTAGATTTGAAGATGAAGAACAAACTTTGAAGGTTAAAGCATATCATGTTGAAGGTAAAGCATGAAAGAGTATAAAAAGAGGTCTATTTATGGTGTTCATGGCAACGATTCAAGAGCACTAGTGGTCGACCACCAGCTGACCCAAATTAATAACTTGGGGAACTATACCGACGGGATGTTTCGGTCACTTCCGTCGCTTACGTCAAGAGGATGACATCATGACAGGTCGAGGTAAAAATCGAAGGCTCAATTCGTTTCTTGTCATTACACTCCAAAAAACGAGGGGACTATCTGTATACAGTTAAAACCAGGCCCACACGATTTTTCTATTTGACCGAGACTAGGGAAATGTAACGAAGGTTGACCCCGTAGGAGATCATCTGAGGCACGAGGACAGGTACTGAGTTCAAAATTCGAGGTACCTCTCGAAATCGAGATCAGCTAGAATCGAGACCAAACAAGGTATACATCGAGCAAGACCTAAGATAACATAATAACAGAAGGCGAGATACCCATGACTGGTCGACATTCATGGCGGAAATCTCGGAACAGATCGAATCAAGAGCGGTTGTTTAGTTAATCATGGGATTTCCTTTTGTAATTAGAATTGCACCATAAGTAGAATTCCCCTACTATATAAAGGGGAGTTCTAATAATTTGTATGACACATTATTCACACATATCAAAGCAATATAACACACACTCTCTCTCTCTCTAGCTTATGCATTCTTGCTCATCAGTTTACTTTCTGCTTCACTACTTTAGCATCAGTCTGTTCGAGGGCACTCTAGCTCGAAGGCTGAATTGCATTTCAACATTGATTTGCTTTACGTTATTGTCAATTTTTTATTACTAATCTTCATATTTATCAATTAGTATTAGGTGAAATCACGTGTTCTTAAAACCACATTATAAATTTAATTGTTATCCGATATTAAGGATAAACAGTTTTCTCAACTAAATCATGCCTAAAGAAAGATGTTTTTGTATTGCAATTTTTTGGGTAAAAGAATTCCAGTTTGTCAATTTAAGCAGCACTGCAAATAATAATATTATGAAAAAGAAAAAAGAAAATAAGTTTGCGTGAATCTACAAGACCTATGTAAAGAAAAACTGCGCATAACAAATTAAAAAAGAAAAAGGTAATCTTATTGAATGAAGTGACCATATTAATTTGATTAAGAGGATCAAAATGGGTTCTCAACTTTCGGAATCCGGCCTAAAAAGGCAACTCCACAGTAGATTATATATGGATAGTTATTATCATTAATATTATTTTTTAATATATTTTTTAATCAAACAAGTTAGAGTCTTTTGAAAGCTGCATTGGGTTACTTTACGAATGTACACAGAATGGGACTTGTAGGATCCATGCCTAATCCCCAATCCCCATCAACACTGATGGCTTTTGACATATGTTTTAAAAAAGTAACCAACCATATTTGGAATCTTAGAAAGATGGGGTAGGCAAATTTTACATAAATGCAACTTTTATTCTTTCATTTCATTAACTTAGTCCGACTTTTCAATTATCCATTTACAGATTTTAAAGAAAGTTGTGAAATAAAAGATCCAACTTTGCCAATATGGTCAGATATATATACTATCTAGCAGAAGTTAGAATATGGCAAGAACTTCATACTCAGCGAAAGAAACGGTAATTAAAAGTTCATTTTTCATTCACTGAATACTGGAAGAGTACTTCTACACAGCTCAACAGAGCATTTAGCACAAGACTAGTTTAAAAAGTTTGATGAAGTTCTCAAGCAATCTCTAGCACATGGATATGGGTCAATGTATTGATGTGACCCTGCTCTATCAAAGTACCAATCTGCAACAGCTTCCGCAATTGTCTACACAGATAAAATGTTACAATAAAATTAAAATTATGAATGATAGACACATGCATGATAAATTCCAAAAACAAAAGAAAGACTACCTTATTAAGTAGTCTTGGAGAGGTAGCACTGTACCAGTAAGTCGGCCATATAATTTGAGAATGAGCGTGACAAGATGTGAGGAAGTAACCCCTCGTATAAGACGGGCTAAGTCCCTCAAATGCCTTCAAGAACTCCACTCCAAAAACTACATATTAAAAGAAGAAAAAAAGGGAAACAGATCATTAACTAGAATTTATACTTGTGTGATCCGAAAGGTATTAGTTGATCAACCAGAAATGGGCTAAACCTTGAATAATTATACGCTGGCTAAACGTGCAATTACGTATTAGAACCTTGCAATGATCCCAGGTATGTTGCGGATCGAGGTATGCAGGAACCAAAATATTATTAATCTGGAAGAAATTTTCTTTTTAGATTTTATAGAAAATAAAAAAAGAAACGAAAACGAAGAGAATTAGCATTTGTTTCGCTGACCTGCCAAGCGTCATAGTGTGAATTAATAATAAAAAGTGGAGTCTGAACATATGGAATAACATGCTGCGGAAAAAAGCACTGCACCATATTAATTAAAAAAAAACGAGATTGTTAGAGTGCAATATTTATATAGCATGCAGAAAAGGTTTTTATTTCAAAAAAGCTTATAAAAACTCTAATTACCAGACTTGGTTCCATTGCAGAGGCGCAAGATGGAGGCAAATTTTTAGCTGATCCCTTGAATGAGAGGAAACATTTATTATATAAAAAACTTCTAACTTGAATATACTTGTTACGCATATATACCTTTTTAATTATAACGCAAAAGGATGAGATGGGACTCACATGTAAAGTTACAACTTTGTGATACATCTCTTGAATGTATGAAGTACCAAAGATTGTCTTCCTGCATAAAATAATCCTAACACGCTTGAATTCCAAATAGCATATACACATAAATTAATAAGACGAGGAAGAAGAGCTCACGCGTTGATGAAGAAGCCTGCGTTTGCCACGCACTTTACTTTGACATCATCGGGAAATAAGGACTTGAACTTGTCGCAGTTCAAGATGGTAGCTAACCCTCCGGCCGAAGATCCAGTCAGGATTGCCTAACATCGCGTTTTTATTTTTTATTTTGCGTTACTGAAAAGTATAATAATGTATAGTAGGTGATCTGATATGATCTCACATTTTTAGCATTTTGCATTCCTTTGATCCACAAATCTTCCATAACTGCTTTAAATATTCTCGCCCCTCTGTAGTAAAGCTTCTTCTCCTAATTAATATAGATTTGACATTTGCAATCAGAAAGATAAGTTACCGGATATGAGAGACGGTATGTCGTTGTACTTACTGGATCAACTTCTTGGACATCGCCCGTAAAAGATGATCCATCACAGTAACCCACCGTCACCCTGTTCCAGTTGTAAAAGTCTACCAATTCCAATGTTGCAGTTAGAAAAAGAGATGAAAGCAAGATATATAGTACTATTGAAACCTGAGCTTCACCTGGATTTTGTTGGGGAGTGTTATGAAGTATCCCACCAAACATAGATTGATTCTTCATTTTCGTGGAAGAACCTACTAATGTACTTGAACGATTTTGGCACTCAATGATGGTCGAACACCACCCACCGCCCTAGAGAATATAATATGAAATCAGAATAGATGTTTTGGGGACTATATAATTAAATAATTAAACAAAAAGAAGAATAAAAGATAACTAACTTCAAGCATGATAATCCAGTTGGAAAGTCCGCTATCAAATCCCTTATCAAGAAAATAAGCGGGTGGGCTCCCATCTAGGCATACTGTTAAACTCAAAAACGAACAAGTAAATTAATCTCGTTTCTATTACTTCAGGAAAGAAGCATTGTACACAGTCAATTAGCAAAAGGTATTTTTACCAGCGCCTTGTGCTGCGGCGTTTTCAAGTATGGTGATGTTGATTTTTAGTCCATCTTCAGCGCCGACCGATATTGCTAGCAAAGTTAATACTAATAGAAAGGTTGCCATTCTGAAAACTTGCTTCTTCTTAAAGAGAAATTAAGGAAGGAGTAGAGGGAGAAAGCAACTAGATATTGTACAAAATGACTTCACTTCCACCTCTATTTATACTCAAAGTGCACTAGCTAGCTATTTCAACAATAAGTTTAAGGAAGGAGATGTTTAATTTGTGCTTGAAGACGTGTTGTGTCATGCATGCAGTATAATTAAAATATGTGACAGTGAAAGGATCCATTTATTAATCAAGACCAGCCAATTTTAGAATACCTATTACGAAGAGAAAGACTGACAAAATTCCATTTTTTCTTACAGAATATATACGATTTGATATGGGTTGTGATTGAGCACTATGTGTTCCTTATGAGGAAATTTGTGTTGTTGTATTTTATCAATGCTCTTTGCAAGAATGCCAGACAAGGTGATAGATTCACGTCTACCCCTTCCCTCGCCCACAAATGTGACAGAGCTTTCAAATTAAATAATTTATATTTTGTTTTTGACATGTTTATTTTGAATTCAACACAAATATACATGCTATGCTTTAACTTTCCTTTGGTATGTCTTTTTTCTTATGCTTAAATTATGTTGCATCGTAAGAACTAATTGGTGGCGTGGGTACTCTTACCATATATTTCATGGAATTGGATAATGCCTTCTTAATTGTTTATCTTATATTAATTACGCATTGACGCTTTTACATACATAAGTAATTTTTTCTGTTCACAATAAATCATCATAAATACATAATTGTTTTTTGAAATTTTCATTTAAAGCATATCACATGTTCTGTAGATGTAATTGTTCAATTCACAATAAACGAATGCCTAAAAAGCATATATCACATGTCATGCAGGTCAATTTATGACTCTAATACTTTTTTAATGGAAGTCATCAATTATTATTCAAGAAGTGAAATATTCTTGAATGACGATATGAAGGGGGGCTGACCAGTGCCATACTATACGAGTTCCTTTCAAAGATTTTTGATAGAAACAAAGATATATTTATAAAATTATAAGCAGTTGTTATAGCTTTACATACGATAGGGTGGTCCTTATAGTTCCCGTTAAGTATCAATATTTAATATAGTAGAATTTGATAGGGTGACCCTGTTATAACATTTTGATGGGACATGTACCTAAAACGTTAATTGATGAAGAAACAAAAATATATATGGCTCATTTAATATTTATCTTGGCATAATTTTCTTGTCATTATTTACTTCGTTACTATGTATGGATTTCACTAATCTATATTTATATCTATCTATATCTATATTATTATTATTATAAAAGCACGAATAATTTATGCTAAGTATTGAACGACTAAAATATTCCCGAAATATTAATCGACTTTTATGCCCTTAAATATTTCTATAGTATAAGGATCTAATTGTAATTAAGTTACTCAATGATAAATTTCTTTTTCGATTTAAACTACACATACATCGACCCTATAAAGTTGATCGATCCTACTTGAATTAGCAAAACACATTTTAAATGATTTACCGGTTTTAAAGCTTAAAAGAAAAACTATAGCACTTACTAGTGATACTTATTTTTTCCAATATCTTCCCCAATTGAGAACATATATATATTTATATCTACAACTATCTATTTCTATTTATATATCCATATTATTATAAAAGTACTATTAGAAAGCTATATGTTGATGGACTAAAATATTCTTAGAAAATTGATCACCTTTTTGCCCTTCAAAACATATATTTGTACAAAAAAAATAAATCCATGTTGGTTGATAAAATTGTTATATTTGGGACTATCTAATATATTGGATACCGAAGTCAATTAATAATATATGTTTAGAATTTTAATGGATGAATCCTACTCTTATTTGAACAAGAACTAGAGTCTGATTTCAATTAGTTTTGAAGCTTCAAGAGTATACTAATTATACATGGATAAGAACACTTTAAACCGCCTGTTCCTTAAGCTATATATAAAACGTTTCATTAGCATGCTACATAATGCATATTTCAAACGTTTCTTGGAGCATCTTAAAATTCCTTTTGTCTAAAAAGTAACTTTTTAATGTTAGGATTTGATATGCAGATGCAAATTGCATGTACCATGCAGTTCTTATCTCTTTAAGCTTTTGGCTTTTGTTTTATTTTTCTCCTTGTAGCTGCTGCTTGAATTTAAAGTTCTTAATTTATCTTTTGGTTGCAGATGATCTTATTGAAAATTTTCCTATCTTTACTTGAAGACCATTGATCTCAGGTAATCTTAAAATTTCTCTCCTTATCTCCCACAAGTTATAGTAAACATGAATAAATTTCGATTTACAGGGTTATCTTGAGTAATTTCAGAATTTAACTAATAGTAATTATATTATACTTAATTAGTGATGCCAAGCTAACAACGAAAACTATGTTAATGTTTTATTGTAGGAAATAGCGTCAAATCTCTTTTTTACTGTATTAGTGGATAAGAATGGGACTAGAATTTATCGTTTGTGACATCTTTGAGTTTCAATTTGGGGATTGTTCTTTACGTCCTCGTAGGATTTTAGAAGGTGAATTGACTATTCAAATCTACGAGAGTTAATTCAAAAAAAAAAATTAAATCATCTATAACATATCTCTAAATTAATTATGAAACAATATATAAACACGAAATTACTTATTAGAACCTTGCAATGATCCCAGGTATGTTGCGGATCGAGGTATGCAGGAACCAAAGTATTATTAATCCGGAAGAAAATATCTTTTTAGATTTTAAAGAAAATAGCATTTGTTTCCCTGACATGCCAATCGTCATAGTGTGAATCTATATATATATATATATAATTGTGGGAATAGACAAGGTGACTTGACACCTCTCTTTGGCCAATAATTCTATTTATCTTTTTTTGACTTTTCCCTTCATTCTTTTCATTTAATTTGTTTCATAATTGGAAATTGAAAATTGAAAAGACACGATTCCAAATCTCAAATTCAATTTTCAACTTCGCATTAAACGGCACAATTAATAAGGGCTAAACAATCGTTATTTTGGTACAGAATTAAAGCATTGTTGCTTTAGAGCAAATGATAGAATTGTATAGTCGAACCAACAATCTCTCTGAATTTTAACTATTAAAACTGCTGCCACAATAAAGCATTTGGCGACATGCAGTCTTCATCTTCATACCCCATTATCTTCATAATTAATTGCTTTATGTATGTTGTTGATAGTGCAAAATATGAACCAGATGTACATGGGCGTGTCTCATTGGGAGAAAAAAGAACATTACTCTATATAAGGGAGAGGCAGATATAAAAATCGAATTTAATCGTGTCATCCTCGAATTAAGGTTTCTTTCTTAAATTGGTTAATATGGTGNTTTGTTAAAATGGGGGGTTTTTTTTTTTTTTTTTTTTTTTTTGGTAGAAAATATGGTGGGTTCTAATTGTTTAAGGATATGACTTTCTTCTTTTCACTTATTGAAAAACATTTTTATTTATCGATAATTGCTAGCGTGCGTGCTTTTAATATCTCCCATCTAATTATAGTCTTCTCTTCGAATTCCCTTAATTTTGTTATTTCTGAAATTACCATCACTAATATAGTTCAATAAATTTAATTGATACCGCTTCTATATTTTTATATAGCTTATGGAAGAATTGAAGTTACATGCATTAGCAGAATCACGAGTCACAAAGCAATTATGGGGCTCATTCTTCTTTTTCTCTTTTAATGTAAAATGGTGAGTTTATGTAATTTGGTTTCAAATGGGTGCAACTCTCATGAATGAATAACCTTTTCCGTCTAACATTTTTGCCTTGATTGCTTGGATTTGATATATGTATGTATTTTTGAGTATGGTCACCTTCAAACAGTGGCAGATCTACATGGTTCTTTGTGGGTGCTCAAGCACCCATTACTTTTGACAAGATTTTATAAATTTGTATAGGCAATTATAAAAATATTTAGATAAATATTGAGGTAGCACCCATAACTAAACTCTTTTTTTCTCTTCTTTTAGAATTTTTATCGGTGAGCACCCACGACTTTAAAATCCTGGATCCGCCACTGCCTTCAAAACATGTGAAAGTCGAATACATAAAATACATATAGTGATGGTTTTAATTTAAAACTTTTAAAAGAACTTATAAATTTAGACTTGAAATCTTCCTACATGTTCTCAAAGGATAAAAGAAAAGAAAAAATGATTTGAAACTTGTAGCTTTTCTTGTAACAAGCAATTATATATCATATTTTTAAGCAAAAAAAAAGAACAAAATTGACAGTGTCACGCTTGGAGAACATGAAAAAAATCATTAAACTGATCAGAGTACTATTTCCCGGATAATCCATTGATATAATGCTATTGATATTATTTATTTTAAATAAAAGGTACAAGAATATCAAAGATATATGAATTATATGTTAATCAATCTTCAGATGACTTTGAAATTTTTGCTGCTTGGCTATCTTAAGACCATGAGTTTACAAATTGTATTTTCTTCTTTTAGGCTACTTTTTTGATATAGTAAAGACTATTTTTTGTTAATATAATGATTCTAACAATAATTATTAATGCACAATTGGATTTTTATTGCTAACCGCGCGAAGTGTGAATAATTTAACTATTCAATAATAAAAATGGAGTCTGAACGTATGGAATAACATGCTGCGGAAAAAAGCACTGCACCACTATTAGAAAAAAAAAAGAGATTGTTAAAGGACAATACTTATATAGCATGCAGAAAAGGTTTTTATTTCAAAAAAGCTTATAAAAACTCTTACTAGACTTGGTTCCACTGCAGAGGCAAATTTTTAGCCGATCCCTAAACTAGAGGAGAAATTTATTATATAAAAAGATTCTAACTTGAACATTGCATACGGTTAAAATTGGGCACACCCAATTTTACTGATTGATCGAAATCGGGGTGTTGGATCGAATATTTGTTCCATAATAGATCAGACTGAGATATGAGGGTAAGATACCAAGTTTGAGATTCGAGGTACATGTCGATACCGAGACCAGCAGTGATACCAAACGAGATAGATATCGAGCAAGACTGAAGATGGACTAATAACATGTTACGCCCTGCAGTATTACATTACGATAATGTTACGCTATGTAGTATTATGTTACGACGATGTTACGCCCTATAGTATTATACGTGAAATTATCTTATGATAATTAACATCAGTTAAATGACAAGATTATTTGGAGATTATAAGCATTATGTTATTTCAAACAAGTGATAAATAAATCTGTGAAGATGAGAGGGTAAACAAATCAAAGAAAATGAATTTTCGTCGAAGTTTGACATTTTGGGATAAAATATGGCCCGAGCTACAATACCCGGTACTTATGGACTAGTATCATACAAGGTACCACATGACCATGATAGTAAGGTGTATAAGGTGTGTTAAAATAAGCCGTATTTTAAGTAATTTGAGATAATTCTTAACTATGTGGATAATCAGATAAGTATTAGTTAATGGTGAATTAATAAATTAATTAAGGAACTAAGTAGATAAGAATTGTGATAAGGATAACCCCCCCTCCCCCTATGTGGTAGCAAACCACCCTAACATTCATTACTCATTAAGTCATTTGAAAAGATGGCATATTAAGGTATGTGGTGGCTGCCACATCCACATATAAGGCAACTCAAACATTAATATTTTGTAAGTAAGATGGGTAAGTAAGATTTTGTAAGTAAGATGGTAAGTAACGTGAGTATTCAAATATGCATTTGCATATATCACATAAGCACGTAAGATCTTCAACAATTCAAAGTAATGTGAGATTTTGTAATTATAAGAGAGTACGGTGCAATATTTCTCAAGAATATCATATGAAGTTTTTCCCTACTTCGATCCGCCGTTATGTGTTTCGTTGCGATTGGCATATGTTAGAAGGATTGTCAAGAGAATCGGCTCAGGTATGTTAAGGCTAAGCCCTTACTTCATTTTGGCAAGATCACGTAATTACATGTGTTTGATAACGAGGCATAAAGAGAAGTTAATACTCCCGAATTTATACACATTATCCTAGTCTCATAAGTTACAGTATTCTCCCTTATCGTGACTTTATATTCAATTGAGTATTGTCTCCTTACAGTCAAGAGAGAAGAGGTTCTCTCTCTCTCTCTCTCTCTCTCTCTCTCTCTCTCTATATATATATATATATATATATATATATATATATATATATATATATATATATATATATATATATATATATATATATATATACATACAATATTACAATATTTTCACCACCATCGAGCTATAATCGGCGCGCAGATCCCTATTGGGCAACCTCTGATTAGATGGTAAGTTATATACCGAGCCTACTGTGGTCGAACGCCTGTGAGCGAGCCCAACATGGCCCAGATACAAATCCTAGTATGGCCGAGCGCCTATGGGCGAGCCTACTACGACATAACAGTTATATATACCGAGCCTTATAAGGCTGGACAACTATTTTGCTTATTATATTAAGAAAGTTGAGTCAGTATCAGCAGGTGAGCATATCTTCAGATTATCTTTGACTCTCAGTTACTTTCAGTTATTATATTGCCAGTTCAGTTTCAGCTTTCAGTATACTACCTTACAAACTCGGTACATTATTTCGTACTGACATCCCTTTTCCGGGGGTGCTGCATTTCATGCGTGCAGGTTTAGACAGATAGACGAGTAGACCTCATCATTAGGCGTTGCTCGAGTTCAGCTTGATCGGTAAGCTCCATGCCCTTCGGAGTTATCGGGTCTAGAGCTTTATGTACATCTTGTATATATATGTTATGAGTAGGTCGGGGCTCTATTTCCATCATAGTATATCCTTCAGTAGAGGCTTGTAGACATATCCTGTCAGTTAGTGCATTATGTTGGGCTTGTAGGCCTTGTATGTATATTTTGTTGGTTTGCCAACTGTAGTAGTTATGACGGCCTTGTCGGCCCAACGTTATATTGATGTTTAGTCTGCATTCACAATTGTCTTGCAATGTGGCCCATTGCCAAAGTATGACATTATATGTTCAGAGTCCCTTAGTCGCAAGTTGGTACGCAAGGATAGGTGAGGCACTGAGCGCCGTTCTTGCCCTCTAGGATCGGGGTGTGACAAAACTGGTATCAAGGCACCAGGTGCTGGTCTCTCTCCCTAGGATCGTGGCGTGACAAAAGTGGTATCAGAGCAGTTCTGTCCTAGGGAGTCTACAAGCCGTGTCTAGTAGACTCTTGTTTATGGGTGTGTTGTGCACCACACTTATAAACAGGAGGCTACAGGGCATTTACGATTGTCACTCTTTCTTCTTACTCTAAATCATGTGGTAGAGCTCAGTTGTAAGAACTCAACTTCCTAAATTCTATCTTATTCATAATACAACGATACCGACATCTAGAAAGACGGTTGGTAAGGGATTGAATATGACCGTGGAAGAACCGAGTCAGAGGAACTCGATTTTTCATGAGGCTTATGATGAGTAAATGTAAGGTCTCCAGCATAACATGTGGATACTAAGACGTGCAAGATTCTTGATAAGGATCCCTAAGGCAAGAATTTCTATCCACTCTTACAGTTAAAAAAAGGAATAAGAGATTCAGAAGCTAGATACAAGTTTCAACAAGTAAAAGAAGCAAGGTGAAGAAGGGTACGAGGCACCCAATTAGTGAAGATTATTAGTACTTGCAACTCAGGTAGAGAAATATAAGCATTTTGAGTTACCTTCAACAGTAACAGAGGTATGTACAATCGACAGTTATGCCCTATGGGAGTTAACAGATATGGTTTAACAGAAGGACGGGATATCAGGATCCCGTTGGGGTTAGAGTAACCCAAAATGATGAATGGATTGTTTGCGTTAGTTGACATTTCCGAGGGATAATTCAAATGTGCTAATGGATCTCCTTGTGAGACACCCAGATGGTGCACTCTAGGATAGTAAAGCTATATATGAATACTAGAATATTCAAAGACATGCATTGGAATCCTGGAAGGAATAAATATTATCTTAGTATGACTCCCGTCCCAAGTAGACCGAAAATGCTGGGCAACCCGAAGAGCCAATGAATAAAGCAAGGGGAGCTGAAAACAAAAGAATGTCTTGTTGAAGTTTTCAAAAGAAAGTAATAGGCTGAAATATTAGAAGGGAAATAAGAAAAGAGATAATGAAGCATTATGAGTAAGATATGATACATGGATAACTACAATAGACAAAAAAATGACAGTATTGCAGAGTCTATAGTCAGGTGAGGGAAGAGGCGAGAGGTGACAGGCTTTGAGACAACAAAAGAGTATAGGCCTTAAAGTCATATTATCATTTCGAAAAATAAGTTCATTACTCTAATGCAATTACCAAGAGGAAAAGTTAGACCCCGGAGTAATAGAAATCAGTATGGGCTGGTGAACAAGATAAAGTAAACATGAATTAGGTATTGGATGATGTGATAATGGTCTACATCATGAGAATTTCAGATTGCGTTCCAGCGATAATATAATGGATAACAGAAGACTAACCTTTAAAGGTTATTCAGGAAGACGCTTCCCTAAAGCAAGCAATGTGAGCAAAGTTAAGCTCAAGGGACTATGTGTGCCAATTACACTAAGTTTCACTCTCGTGATTAAGGAATTTTGTTATCCTTTGTGCAGAAGGATTACCGCAAGGCTAGTAAGGATCATCAGTAATGTGAAAAGACACCAAAGATGAAAAGGTAAAACATCTATAGCTAGATCGTCGTAGCTCTAAATCTTAGTACTCCCCTAAAGGAGGGAATATGGAGTGATGTGGCATGAAGTCAGAATTAAGTGGTTCTAGTAATCATGGAATGGTAAAGGAAGAATGCGGTAAAAAAATTAAAAAGGAATGAGATTACACTTATTCAATTCCTACGTATATGCTACGGTTCCAGAACATTAAGTAAGCATGACACCAAGGAGAGGAATAAGCGTTTCGGCCCGGGATGTTATTGATAAATAAAGAGCCAGTGCGAGATGTAAGTTAAGACAGAGGAAATAACCCAAGAAAGATTACACGAAATATAGATATGAGAATGGGCCAACGAATAGTTAGTAATTGATTCAGGGAGAGCCTAGTTAAGGCTAAACAAGAATATACAGACAAATCAACAGATCGTGCAATATAAACGTAGTGAACCCCAACATGAGGAATTCAGTCTCGCAGATATGACATCGTAACCTTGAGAAATATTAAGATAGGAGATGGGGTAGTAAAGGTACCGTATGAGTGTTACGTAGATGAAAGAGAGTGCTATTGGGAAGACAATCAAAATATCAGCTTAGAAGCAACCCTACGAGCACAAGGGCATGAAGGTAAGTAAGTAAGGATAATTACAAGTGAGAAAGAACATCAAAAATTCCGCCGGATAAATGATGTAATAAGCTCGCAGCTTTGAAAAAGTCAGAGGATCCTCCCTAAGTAATACAATGAAAGACTAGCTGAGGAAATAAGGAAGAAGGCTTCAACCTAAGTATAGTAACTTGAAAAAGAAATGGTCTTGGAACAACAGTCTCATAACAACACTGTATGTACTCCATAAGAAAGTGACACCTATCGTGGCTATGAACAGGAAGAAGAAAAAACTCAAAAGGTGATATTCAAGATCATATGGGTTGTACGGAATTCCAATATGTGTGGGCACTAAGATAAGCCAATTATTTATGCAATAAGCGGCAGAAAGACCAGTAAAAGTAATAGCTTACGTTTAAAGAAAGATGAGAAGGAACGAAAGAAATTATTCGATCAATGATCCAGAGTTAGTTACGTTATGAACGCACTTAAGATTTCAGAATATTGTTCATGCAACATATATGTTAAAAGAAATAATTGAGTCCGGGTCATAGATAAAGGATTAAATTGTTAAAAAGATTGTATCATGGATATTCCATGGCGTCCATGAAAGGCTACAGTAATAATTAAATTCCATGAGAAGCAAATTGGAAGATAGCTTAAGCCTACATAAAGGTTGATCAGTAGGAAGAGAAACTAAAGAGTTACGCCAACCAAGTAAATCAGGAGTCTGACTATTGGCCCAAATAATTATAGAAATCGTGATTGAGAACATTGTAGGATCACTTTTAATATCAGAGGTACAAGAGAGACAATACGATAGCCATATTTTATAACGACTCTACGATAAAGCCAGTTAGAAGTGTACCAACCTCATAAGAAGTCAGTATGAAGCTCTCACCGAATCATGTAAAGAGATGCAAGTATTATAATAGAAGTTCAATATCATGACCCAACCTATGTGCCGTGACGGGCACCCGGTACTTTACTCAACCGAGTACTAACATAACATGTCTTTCTTATCGTACTATCATGGGTTAATGTGCCGAAATGTTCATCATGACATAGTCAAAATAAAACATAATGGAATGCTAGACATATGACGACCTAACATGATATAAAAACCTATACATGTGACATATGCACCTATAAGGCTAACATGACCATTTGTAAACTCAAAACATAGGCCAACAAGGCCATACAAGTATCCATATACGTGAAATTTGTCTACAAGCCTCTAAGAGTACATAAACATCAAAAAGGTCGGGACAGGGCCCCGCCATACAAGTCAATGCATGTCCCAATCATAATGACTAAATAAGCAACTCCGGAGCAAGTAGAGTGCAGCAACACCTTTTGCTGAGCTGATAGCCTACTAGGAGGACTGTCAACCTGTCTATCGGGACCTGCGGGCATGAAACACAGCGTCCCCAAGAAAAAGGGACGTCAGTACGAATAAAGTACTGAGTATGTAAGGCAGAAAAACATAACTAAGAATAGTAATGTAAAGAGGGATGTATGAGATACCACCTGTAGCATCTGAGTGCCTCTAAGATATAGTGACATGAAATGTGTGATACATATGTATATATAATCTTTTAAAAACATCCGCCTATGTGGGCATCATCATCAACATATCGTACCCGGCCTCAAAGAGGACTCGGTAAAAACGTACCCGACCACGTGGAGCTCGGTAAACCCAACTGATAAGTGGTTTCACAATAGGTGCCATACCCAGCCGACTATAGCGCGGCTAGGTAGAGTAAAGTAGATACATATATAATGCATGTTGGACTCATGGAATCACGTTCTAAACCTTTTGGAGTGGCATAAGGTCATTGCACCTTCGATTAACATTATGGACATCATACCATCAATATGAACTTTACTAGGATTCAAGGATCATACATACTTTCTTAGACTAACTTTATAAGAAAAGAACAACATGGACAACCTTAGTTGCTAAGAGTAGATTCGTTATGAAATAGCGTAATGTGTACGTTCGTTTCACTTTACTTCATGCCAAAAGAAAGAAGGAAGTGACTTAACATACCTTAAGCAAGTTGTGTCCTTAATACCTTCCAAGCAACTCTTCAAACAAGTCAACTCAATATATCATATCATAAGGAGATTCAAAGTCAATGTTGAGCAAAGGCTAAGTCTGTAACTTAAGGTAGTAGCTCGTTTACGTAAATTCGGGCAACATCTCCCCTGTAACACGGCCCTCCTCCAATACCATATACCAACAAAACCAATAACAAAACAATAACAACATGTATGCATTATTTTCCAACCTTATCTCCACCACAATACATCACAAAACAACCTACACACCCTAATCACTTCATACATGAAACGACAACAGAAGTAGTGTCAAACAACCTTAAAAAAAATAACGACGAACAACCAGGCCACCATTACTTAATTATATGTTGTTTTACCACACCTTTTATCCTCCAAAGCTTCCTAAAACATCAGCACAATATGCCAACACGAAACAACCCACAAATAGTCCACTACAAGTCAAATAACTCGAACTCACGGCTTCCGATCACCGTCCCGTGAGTTCTAACTATTAGGAAACACATTTATCAACCTTCCTTGATATTTAAACACTTAAATTCATATATTACACGTTTCTTAACTATGAATTACCTTCCAAAACTCTAACTACAAAGAAGAAAGAGAGGCGGCATAATGACACTTACGTCGTAGGGATTGTTTTGATGTTATCGCTTCTCGATTTCATGCCCGGGATGATAATCTTCTTTGGCACCCTAGAATAGAGCTTAAGGATATGTTTATGGGTGTTTTCTGGTCGTTTAATTCTGAAAAATGAAGAGGAAACCGACCTAAGACTTATATATATCAACTTTGGAAAAGTCAAAGAGGTGCTAGCTTGGCACCCTAGCATTGGTCCATCTTCCGACGCTTATAACTTTTTATCCGGATGCCGTTTGAATGAACGGTTAAGAGAGTTGGAGCTATATTCCAATAAATTAAATTTGGTATATAATATGACCCTATAAGACCTCATATAACACATGAAATATATTGTTCAAAAAGCTTTAGTGACCCACCTACTTGTCACTTATGATGTCTGCGCAGTCTGGCAAAACTTTAAATATCTCTCTACTCCTATGTCGTATCGATGAACGGTTTAATGAGTTGGAAATTAGAATCATAGATCTTCCATTTGGTAGGTATATCATCCAATAAATCCAAGTATAATGGTAAAAAAGCTCATTTATATTTGACCTAATATTCAGCACATTATGAATGTAATTTGTGAAGACCTTTGCCAACGTTTGTTCCACAACTTGCTTGACTTCAAAACGTAGCACACGAATATCATACGACAAACATAACTCATAGAATAACCTCATTATAATGTAATGAACCATAGTCTCACCCTAAAGTACATGTTATAACATTCCAAACTCGTCTACTTTCGACGAAACTTATTTTCTTCAATTGGTTTAGTTTCTAAGCTTTCCAACCCTCTTGGTACTTGCAGTCCATGATCTTAAATATTTGTAACCTCCAAGTTAACATGATTAACTTACTTTATGTAGTTTCAAAGATGATCTAATTTATGAGCTTAAATCAATTGACTTACGACGTACTCTCACGTACGAAATTATGGAGTGTAACATTATACCCCCCTTCGGAACATTCGTTCTCGAATGTTTACTGATGTGCTTATAAGTTTCATAACCTATAGCTCTTATGAATAATTTAGTACTGTCCTTGACATCTAGGAAACTATTATGTGAATAAATTCGAAGGCTAGGGCATTCCCACCTTTTAGGCCTTTTCTCACACCACGACTTGTTGGCCGAATTATTCAAATATAGTAACTGTTTCTACCTTCTTTCATGCAGCCTGTAAAATTCTAACCTTGAATGTTCACCAATAGGACTCCTATCTCCTTTTTCCGTTAGCTTTTAACAAATATCTAGGCTTCACTTTGTGAACATATATAGTACTATGACAAGCTGTCCTTCTGGGCATCTATAGGTGTACTAAGTTCTTTGCTTGGTACTTTGCTGAACTTACGACTATTGCTATATCTTATTTCATGATCTCAGTTATATATGCTTATGGATTTACCACAACTAGGTAGGTCATACTGTACTATAACTCTTACTTTGGTTTATTATTATCGAGGCTTGCCACCCAACTCAGGTTACTCTCTCACTGCTTATCCCATATGTATAAATCTAAGCCATTTAATGCTTCCTTGTTATTGTTCGTCTTAATAATGACATCCTAATCTCATCTCATATTTGTAAATTTCATCCATCTATTGTTGATTCACCTTAATGTTGATCTATAATCTACCGCTGATAACTTGAAACCTCTTATGTAATATATTGTCACTAGGTCTCACGTCTCATCGGGGAACATCTGAAGTGATTTTACTGCTCCAGTTAGGTACAATACTATAATCCAATAACTGTATTTCATAGCATCCCAATGTGATTCATCCTATGGGGTATTCTAATCCCGTGCAGTTCATGAAATCCCTTTTCTTTGAATCATTACCTAATAAAATGACTAAACGTCGTCCTCTTATCTATCACAATTACATCCTTATTCTACCACTGGGGCAACATTCCATCTCTTTTCAATTCTCCTAGTCTTAAACTCCCCTGAGTTCACTAATGCTATATTGAGATTTTTATAACTTTATGGACACCATCAGCTCTCTTGTTGTGATGGGTGTAATCCCGATGACTTACATATTCTTGTCACCTTCTCACCCACCTTTTCTTATCCTTACTCAGGTCTATCTAAAACCTTGTCGCTCCACAATACTTTAGCTTGCAACCTACATATATCTATTTATACTACTCGTGCCCTTCCTTTCAACATGCTAGCACCATAGATTTCCTTTCATGCCTTCTCAGTTGTCTTTAAATGTAAGCAATTACTTTTCCTAGCCGTTCTGCCACTTGCTGCATGGATACTTGGCTTATCTTAGTTCCCATGAATACTGGAGTTCCCTGTATCTCATATGATCCCAATTATCAACTCTTGATTTTTTTTCTCCCTTCCATCCATTAGCCACGATAGGTGCTACTTTCTTATGGAGTGCATACAATATTAAAGTGAGACTGCTGTTACAAAATCATTTCTTCTTTAGGTCACTATGCTTATGTTGAGGCCTTCTTCCTTATTTCCTTAGCTAGTCTTTCGTTGCAGTGCTTAGGGAAGACCCTATGACTCTTGTAAAGCTGCGAGCTTATTACATTGTATACCTCACGGTATTTCTGATGTTCTTACTCACCTATCATTATCCTTAGTTACTTACCTCCGTGCCCTTGTGCTCGTAGGGTTGCTTCTGAATTTAAATTTCAGTTGTCTCCCTAATGTCACTCTCTTTTATTTCCATAACACCTATATTGTAACTTGTACTACCCCAACTCCTATTTGAATATTTCTCGAGGATTATGATGTCGTATCTAAGAGACTAAATTTCCTATGCTGGGTTTCACTACGTTTATCTTGCATGATCTACTGATTTGTATGTATCCTCCTATCTAGCCATAACTAGGCTCTTCTAGAATCAACTACAGACTACCCGTTGGTACACTCTCATATCTGTATTTTATGTAATGCCTCTTAGGTTATGTACATTCTTAACTTACCTCTCGTACGTGATCCTTATGTATCAAGTGTTCATTCTCATTTATTTATCAATATCATCGAGTGTGAAACCCTTATTGATTCTCCCCGGCGTCATGCTTGAATAATGTTCAGGAGTCATATTATATCTGTAGGATCTAAATAAATGCAATATCATTCCTTTCACCTTTTTACCGCATTCTTCCTTTACCATTTGATAGTTACCTCTTCATCTTTGGCATTTTTTTCACATCTTCACTCAAATATTACTCGCCTTGTGGTAACCTTTCTACACCAGGGATAATCGAATTTCTTACGCACAAGGGTGACACCTTGGGTGACTGGTACATTTAGTCCCTTAATCTTAACTCTGCTCATAGTGATTGCTTTAGGGAAGCGTCTTCGTGAATGACCCTTAAAGGTTATTCTTCTATTGTCCATTCTGTTATCGCCGGAACACCATCTGTGAAATTCTCATGATGCCGACTATTATCAAATCCTTCGGTCCCTAATTCATGTTCAGTTTATCTTTTCTCTGGTACATACTAATTTCTATTACTCTGAGGGTCTAACTCTTCCATCTGGTAATCACGTGTGAGTCACCAACTCATATCTTGAAATGAGGGCATGGCTTTATTGCTTATACTCTTGTATTGTCTCAAGGCATGTCTCCTCTCATTTTTTTCCTTCACTTGACTATAGAAATTATCATTATACCATATTTTGATTTACCATCATCACTCATTTATCATATCTTACTCATAATGTTTCATTTACTCTCTTGTTATTCTCTGCTAATATTTATGTCTATCACCTTATTATGAAAACTTCAACAAAACGTTCTTTAACTTTTAGCTCCCCCTGCTTCATCTCGCTGGCTCTTCGGGATGCCTAACATTCTCCTTTTTTTTTTGTTACTAGGGGCTAGAGTCATACTAAGATTAATATTTATCCCTTTTAGGATCCCACTGCGGATTTTCTGAAATTTCTCAACATCCTAGTACTCATATCTGACTATTCTATTATAAAGTGCACCATCTGGATATCTCGCAAGGAGATCTATTACCACGTTTGCACTATCCTTTGGAAATGTTAGCTAATGATAATAATCATCCACCATTTTTGGCTTACTTTAACCCTAAGTGGATCCTGATATCCCGCCCTTCTCTTAACTGTATCTGTTGGCTCCCATGGAGTATAACTGAGGCGGGTGTGGACAATTGTACATACCTCTGTTACAATTGTAGGTAATTCAAAATGCTTGTATTTCTCTGCTTGAATCGTAAATACTGACAATCTTCCTTAACTGGGCTCCTCATACCCTTCTTCATCTTGTTTCTTTTACTTGTTGAAACTTGTATCTATCTTTTGAATCTCTCATTGCCTTTCACCATAGGGGTGGATAGATATTCTTTGCCTTAGGGATCTTTATCAAGAGGCTTACTAGTCTTAGTACACACATGATCTACTAAAGACCTTATATTTACTCATCATAAGCATCATGAACAATCGAGTTCCTCTGACTCAACTCTTTCACTGACACATGCAACCTCTTACCCATCGCCTTTCCAGATGTAGGCATCGTCGTATTATGAATAAGATAGAATTTAGGACATTGAGTTCTTACGACTGAGCTCTACCACACAATCTAGAGTAAGAAGAATGAGTGGCAGTCCTAAATGCCCTGTAGCCTCCTGCTTATAAGTGTGGTGCAAAACACACCGATAAACAAGACTCTACTAGAAACGGCTTGTAGACAAGCCTAGGACAGAACTGCTCTGATACCACTTCTGTCACGACCCAACCTATGTGCCGCAACGGGCACCCGGTACTTTACTCAACCGAGTACCAATATAACATGTCTTTCTTATCGTACTATCATGGGTAAATGTGCCGAAATGGTCATCATGACATAATCAAATTAAAACATAAGGGAATGCTAGACATAGGACGACCTAACATGATATACAAACTTATACATCTGACATATGCGCCCATAAGGCTGACATGACCATTTGTAAACACAAAACATAAGCCGACAAGGCCATAAAATTATCCATATACGTGACATTTGTCTACAAGCCTCTAAGAGTACAGAATCATCAAAAAGGTCAGGACAGGGTCCCGCCATACCAGTCAATGCATGTCCCAATCATAATGACCAAATAGGACACTCCGGAGTAAGTGGAGTGCAGAAACACCTTTTGCTGAGCTGATAGCCTACTAGGAGGAGTGTCAACCTGTCTATCGAGACCTGTGGGCATGAAACGCAACGTCCCCAAAAAAAGGGACGTTAGTACGAATAAAGTACTGAGTATGTAAGGCAGAAAAGCATAACTAAGAACAGTAATATAAATAGGGATGTAGGAGATACAACCTGTAGCATCTGAGTGCCTCTGAGGGATAGTGACATGAAATGCGTGATACATATATACACATAATCTTTTAAAAGCATCCGCCTCTGTGGGCATCATTAGCAACATATCGTACCCAGCCTCAAAGAGGACTCGGTAAAAACGTACCCGGCCACGTGGAGCTCCGTAAACCCAACTGATCAGTAGTTGCAAAATAGGTGCCATACCCGGCCGACTATATCTCGGCTCGGTAGAGTAAAGTAGATACATATATAATGCATGATGGACTCATGGAATCACGTTCTAAACCTTTTGGAGTGGCATAAGGTCATTGCACCTTCGATTAACATTATGGACATCGTACCATCAATATGAACTTCACTAGGATTCAAGGACCATATATACTTTCTTATAATAACTTTATAAGAAAAGAACAACATAGACAACCTTAGTTGCTAAGAGTAGATTCGTTATGAAATAGCGTAATGTGTACGTTCGTTTCACTTTAGATCACGCCAAAAGAAAGAAGGAAGTGCCTTAACATACCTTAACCAAGTTGCGTCCTTAATACCTTCCAAGAAACTCTTCAAACAAGTCAACTCAATCTATTATATCATAAGGAGATTCAAAATTAGTGTTGAGCAAAGGCTAAGTTTCTAACTTAAGCTAGTAGCTCGTTTATGTAAATTCGGGCAGCATCTCCCCTATAACAAGGCCCTCCTCCAATATCATATACCAACAACACCAAGAACAAAACAATAACAACATTTATGCATTATTTCCCAACCTTATCTCCACCACAATACATCACAAAACAACCTACACACCCTAATCACTTCAAAGATGAAACGACAACAAAAGTAGTGTCAAACAACCTTAAAAAAAATAACGACGAACAACCAGCCCACCATTCCTTAATTATGTTTTGTTTTACCACACCTTTTATCCTCCAAAAGGCCATAAAACATCAGCACAAGAGGCCAACACGAAACAGCCCACAAACAGTCCACTACAAGTCAAATAACTCGAACTCACGGCTTCCGATCACCGTCCCGTGAGTTCTTACTATTAGGACAAAAGAAAGCATTGTATTAATATAAAAGCGGCTAAGAACTAAACTAAGTACTTAGCCGCATAAAAATGTACATTTTTTAGATGCCCCTAAGTTNTGACTAAAAAGTCTTCATTCTTGAGGAGAAGGAGGAGAGCTAGTTTCTTCTTCTAGAGGATTGTCCACTGCTTCATCAGCTGGAGAAAGATCAAGACCTTGCTGAGTCTTATCTATGGCTTCTTTAGACTTTGCAATCTCAGCATCAAGATCGAAGCCTACTTGACTCATCTCCATCAGTGTGTCGTGGCGAGCATTCATATATGCAACTCACTTCAACAGCTGTTGACTCTAGTTCATTATAGTCTCTCGACCATACCTCAAGTTCAGTCTTCAAGTTGTCAGTTTCAGCCTCAGCAGCTTCAAGGGCAACCTTCAAAGGTGCGACTGACTCCTCCAGATTTTGGACCTTCATTAAGGCTCCACGGAGATCTTCTTGGGCTTGGGAAAGATTACGTACGAGTTCTCCAGAATACTCTTCTTTTCGCCCCAACAGGTCCTTCAAGTACCGGATCTCTTCTGTGGCTTTTGACAGCTGCTCTACAAAAGAAGATTCAAGAGCAACTTTGTCTTTATTGACTTGACTAAAAGAAGCCTTCTCCACTGCTAGCTCTCCTTTGAAAGTCTTCATTTGTTCCTTTAAGGTATCTTTCTCTTATTTCAAAACTTCCATCTCTATTTGAAGGCTTTCATATTGTGCTTTATTATCATCAAGACCACGCAGCACTTGCAACGCTTTTTCATAGTTGGAGATTCTCTTCATAAGCTCCAGACCAATAAGGTGCGTATGCAAAAACAGTAAAACAATTAAAAGTGTTAAACTGTTAATTAAAACAATATATGTACAAAAGATCTTTTAAAAAGTATATACCTTTAAGGAATTGTGCACCACCTCATTAGCCCAAGTAAGAGATGCATAGCTGTCAAGTTTGGCTCTTTCTTCAGGGCCAATTAAGGGCTTGAGCCACATTTCCGGCTCACCGATACTAATCTTCTTAAAGAGGCTACCACCAGCTGGAACCTCAATCATGACCCTTCTCATCTCCCTGCTAGAAGACCCTTCTTCTGTAATAGAAGGCATGGAAGCAGGGACTGAAGGGACAGCAGAAGAGACAGAGGGATCAGGAGCCAAAAGAGTCGCGGACGCTTCAATAGGAACTGAAGGAGAAACAACAGCAGTAACTTGGGGAGCATAAATAACAGCAAAGTGCGGGTAGATGGTAGCCAAAGGAACATCATCAGGGTCCATTTCAAACCCTTTGTGAAATAGACGCTCAGTGGGATCTCGAGATGGAGACTGAGATTGATCATGAGAAGAAGAAGGCCTGATGGCCAACACACTCGTCGTCTGAAATTACCCGCCTTCTTCTCACTCGGTGCACTAAAGCACCCTCTTCTTCACCCTCATCTTCCCCTCCAGAGCGGGAATCTTGGGCTTTCCTCTTTGAAACACTGGTCAGAATACTCTGGGCATGAGAC
>ML258714.1:429-25175 GCA_005239495.1 Nicotiana undulata | reverse complement strand
TATGTCTTCAGTCGCAGCCTCGTCGGTCAGCTAGTACTTTATTATTTTGGCTTGTCTACCTTTTTTTATAAGGCTTATTGTTATTCAGGTCATGACCTTAACGGTCCAGGCTTAGTATTTCAGATGTTGTGCTGCTCGATCTGTTGGGCCCCCAGTTTAGTTAGCTAGTATGTTTAGTGGCTAACTCGATCGAATACAATATCGAGTGCCAGTCGTGCCTCCCCTAGTTTGGGGCGTGACATTATGCATGATTTTTTGGAAACTACTTGATATAAATTTCATTCAAATAACTAAAAGACATGCATATTGTACTTTGAATATATTTGACTTACTTAAGTGTCACGTCCCAAAACCGGGGGACGAGACCGGCGCCTAACCGGATGAACCCAATCAAGCAGACCTGGATTGCCTTTCCTACCCAACGTATTACCCTGTGTTCATAACGTACATTATTCTCTATGAGTTAGCCAATTTAGATTCAAAGTACACTTTACGACATAATTCCATCTTTCCTCTTTTTGTTTTCAACAATAGATACTCCAAAATATACAAGTTACATACAACATTTCTGGTTTGCGATCCATAAGTACGAGTAAGTACAACTACCGCCCACAATATACATATACATATACATATGCAACCCACACAGTGTCTACGGAGCCTCTAAGAGTTCTTAGGAGTTTTACATAACTTTCCGGCAACAAGGCCCCGTCTATACCTTTACAACATAAGCAAAAGAGGATAGTATGATCCACACGCGGCCCCGAGATGAAGAGGGGCTCACCAAAACTGCTGGAGAGATGAAGAGGAGGCACCACTAACGCGCGAGCTGAGCTACCTACTATGGAACCACCTACATCCATATAAAAGATGCAGCGCCTCCGGCAAAAGGGACGTTAGTACTGTGGAATAGTACTAGTATGAATGAACAAACTTTACCCTAAGTACAATCAAGCAATACACATATAAGAGACAGTTAATGGAACCAACAAGTATTGCACAGAAACAGAAACAACCAAAATAAAGAGTTTCACAGATTCTCCTTTCAATACAACCATATTCAAGAGTTTCATAGATTCTCCTTTCGATACCACCATATTCAAGAGTTTCACAGATTCTCATTTCAACACAACCACATTCCATCCTTATTACCTCAACCACCCTTATTACCTCGTGTTGCGGCGTGCAACCCGATCCCACCGGACAATCACATTTCATAACAACAATCACCAACAATTAAATCACAAGGATCTTCATTACAAGGAACACAAGTTCATATCAACAATTCGCTATGTGGACTCAAGGCACAATGACTCTCACCAAGCAGTAATTCATGTAGACGGTGTTGCCATAATCGTTCAACTCAATTACATCATTTCACAATACCCTTTTTCATTACTTACCACGCACGGTGTCTTTAGCCATTATATACATTCCCACACTTGGGCACATTAACATTCTTTCATTCATTAACGCATACTTTCATATCGATACCCTCGAGCATTCTACGAGCTTTGCACATAACAAGATAGGCACAACAAACCACTTTTCACAATCTCAACTAGCATATTAGACAACAAGAAAATTTAGGGAGTGAAGTATTACGCCTCAACACAATTGGACAGTCAATTCACATATTCTCAAACAAAGTACACATACCGTATGCTCGGACACCAACAAGAGGATTCTACAAAGGTTAAAGTTAGCCATACATACCTAGAATCGAAATTCCCTTCTAATTCCTATTCCCAAATCACTGGACCGTCAAGCAACGTCAATCTAATTCATAATGTAACACATTCATCTTAGAATTGAAAATCATGAACACAATTCGAACTCGCTAGGCATTTATCGAATGCAATGAGACCCCTCATATTACCAACCCCCTCTTTGTGATTATTTACTCTAACCCACTTCCCTTTACTAGATTGTGACAATAAATGAACATGCATGCAAGGTTCTTCACTTTCATCTTCAAGAACCCATTTAGGGGAGTTCCACTATTAACCAAAAATCTGAAAATTTAAGGGAAATGGGGTGGGGACTTACCTGTTAGAATGAAGAAGAAGATTACTCGAAATTTCCAGGCCTGAGTGATTTTGGAAAAATCAAATTGATTTCTCTCTCAAGAACCCTCTCTCTCCTCTCTCTATTTTGTTCAGAAATTCCTTAAAAATGAAGGGGAGGTTTTTTTTATTAAACAAGGGGTCGGGTTTTAAATTTAGAAAATAGGAGCCCCGACACAGAAATGCTGTCAGAAATGCGATCACATTCCTACTATGCGGTCCGCATTCCTGTTGCATAGTTGGCCCTCAAATGGGCCAAAATTGGAAAACAATCTGCCTAGGTATGCGACCACTATGCGGTCCGCATACCTGTTATTCGATCGTATAGTGCGTCGCATAACCTCCTTCGCAAGAACCGTGGGGCAAGAACGCGACAACTATGCGGTCCGCATACCCAAAATGCGATCGCATTCTGGGCCGCATAGTTGTCCTCAACTTTGACAGTAGCATGTCCAGGTATGCGACCATTATGCGGTCCGCATACACGTTATGTGATCGCATAGTGCGTCGCATAACAACACAATTCTGGAAAATTTTATTTTTCAAGTTCCGGGGTACTTTTTACTCAAAATAGGTCCGTTTTAAGAGTTTCTACAGTTATAACAACACAGGGACCTATTCGGGCATTATTCTAGACATAGAATTTTACGGGTCTTTACATTAAGAGCAGCAAGTGGGCCGGTCCAGGACCGCCCCACCGCGGACCAAACGGGCTTCTGGGCCTAAACGGGCTTGAATCAGTTAGAAACGTGTACGTGAGCCTGGTCTTCTTGGCTGGTACTTCACTTTAGGACCGCTTGGGACCGGGACAGGACTAATCCTTGGCGGGCCCAAATGGTCCCAAACGATCCTAACGGTCAAAATTCAAAAAAAATAAAATCTGTTGGGCTTTGAAAAATTTAAAAAATAGCCGTTGGCTATTTACAAATAGCCATTTAACCCCTCCTCCCCCCCCCTCCCCCTAACCAACTTTGCTTTTACCCCAATTTTTTTGTAATTATACTTTTTCCCTATTTTCAACTATAAATACTCTCTCATTCTTTTATTTTTCTTACGAAGTCATCAATCTATCTCAATCTCTCTATAATTTTCTTCTATAATTGCTACTATTGCTTACTTTATCGTGACAATTTGGGAAAATATTCTGAAGTTGGTGAATTGAAGTCTTCAAGTCTTCAACGATGATCAATTTTCAACAAGTTGTTGGTCAATTCGATAAAATCGTTACAACTCTTAAGTTAAATATTATAGTTTTGTTTTATTTATTTATTTTCTATTGCTAGATTAATTAAGATGGGTTCATTTAAAAAATATTTAGTAAAAATAAGGAAAAACTCAAGAGTGGTGAATCTAGTGGTCACTCTGTTTCTCCACCACTTCTTCCGGCTCCCCGAAACAGATCACATATCCGCCCTACATATGCTATTCTTGTTAGCGATAATAGTTTATTATAATTTACTGAGAGCCAATTTTGCTATAATATTGGAGCTGGTAAAGAATTAATGAATGCGCTTTATTCTAATCCAAAAATTGGTGAAAATGATGATGAGGAAATATATCTTGATGAAATTCAACTGGATGATGATACACCCGCTAGTCCTGCTCTTGAAGTTAACCCAACTAGTGATAATCCAAATGATGCCCCGTCTGATACTCCTGTTACTGTCCCTACTTTTTCTAGACAACGTACCAAACGGACGGAAACATCTCTTGTTTGGCTATTTTTTACTCAACTAATTCCAGAAAATAAGGCGAAGTGTAGAACTTGTGGCAAGGAGCGTCTATGAGGGAGAGCTTGGAAAAATCAGTACTTCTCAGAGAATGGATCCGTTCGGAAAGAAGAATTTCTGGACTTGCTGAATCACAACCAGAGGTAGACGAAGCTTACGAAGAAATGCTAGCTGAACTTGCAGAGGATTCTCCTTCGTTCGGAAGCAGTGATGAGCAAGCTTCTTTTCAGGCGCCACCAACGGAAATTCCTCCGAACCTTGAAGGATTTATGAAGTTTGTATCTAGTAACTTGTATGAACAAAAATTAGTATGTATAATGTAATTTGTAATTTGACATATCTTGATTAGTTTCTTTTTTCTTTTCAATTATGGTATTAGCACCTTCTTGTGCTCAATCCATAGAGGGGAGGAAGACTAAGAAAGATATTGCCATATTTTTTTTTAATGCTATAATAAAATTATAACGCATTGCTTTGAATATTTTTTTACAATATTTTTGTCTTTAAAAAATATGTCACAATTCTATAACAAAATTTACAAGGAATTGACTTAGATATTTTTATTAACATCTTTTTTTCTCTAATTTCTGAAAAGAAATATTAAAAAAGTATCCGTTGGGCCCACTTAGGCCCGTGGATTGAGACCGTTTAACCCGGGACCATTAGTTCGTGGGCCCAGTCCAGGGCCGATTCCTCAAAAAAACCACCAAGACCGCAACCATTTGGCCCGTTTAAATTGGGACGGCCCGGGACCAGGACCGTTTGAATCGGCCCACTTGTCACCCTTAGACTTACCTATCAAAGACGTATTTAATTTCTTAAGCTCAGTAAAATGGGAGAGAGAGTACTCTCCGTAACACTTTACATCAAACACAATTTGGTATGTTTTAACTTACCAAATGCGGAACTCCTATGGTAATTTTAATACGGAAACTAGTCGAAATTAAATTTTTATAGTTGATTAATTGATACAAGCTATAAAGAATCGTCATAAATTAGTCAGCAGTTGAGATATCTTCCACGAAATTTCAGTTACCTCTTTGGCTTACATAAGCCAATTCCATAACTACATCATTCAACTTTCCCAGAAAACCAAGCTATTGATACTGCACAAAACAGATTATATTGACAAGAAAAAGAAAAAGGGGATGTTCCATTTCTGGAAAAATTATTCTCGAATTATAAGACAAAGATCGTAGTACAGTGTCCAATAGTTTAGGATATTATTAGTTAAGACTTGTGCTATATAAGATATTGTTTCATCATACTTTTCCAAAAATACCTTTATTTGACCTGCATTATGTAAATTTATCCCTGCACTGTTTGTTTTATTATTATCTATTCTAATTATTCAATTAAATAATGATATTATGTGGCAAACTAAACTGAGGTATAGGAAAACTTGAGATTTAATACCCAAAAAAGTTGAATTCTTTTCAAAATGAGAAAAGTTTATGCTTAAGAAATTTCTTATAAATACCAAAATCAAGAATACAAATATTAGTAGAAATATATGGGAAATAACAATATATCATCTTCCTATACCCTAGTGGCAAACATTTTTTTTTTGGGTGAAGAAAAAATGTATTATTAATCTCCAACAAGTACAATTTAGCCTCCCGTCTATCTCTACAACTATATATATTATCTATAAAAATCCAAATGAAAACTGACAGCATCAAAGAAGACTAACTAATTATCCTATCTATCCAGTTCTTGACTTATACCAAGTTTGTATAATCTGTCTTTGGTCATAAATTTTTTGGCTTTCTATCCCTTCGGGTAGGTGTAAGATCTGCCTACATTGTACCTTTCCCAGATTCCACTAGTGAAATTTTACTGGGTGATTTTCGTTGTTGTTGGTCATAAATTTTTTGTGAAATGTCAGCCAACATATAAAGCTGTGTTTGGGCATATTCCCTCTACTCTATTCCATACCCATCTCCCCCGGGGGCCGGGGCTATAGCTCCTTATCCTCCATTCTCCACTTGTAACACATTACTCACATACTACTTCTCCAGCTATGTAACTCGGACTTTTTAAAAATATTGTTGAGTGCGTATGAAATCCTCCAAATTTTAGTATATTTTTGGAGGATCCGATACGGGTGCAACATCACTTTTGGAGAGTCCGAGCAACATAACTTCCCAGTAGCAGTTAGCCACACCCATTTTGGACAAAACCAGGTGCGAACAACAATTTTTAATGCATGTAGTATCATTTCACATCACATTCGGTACAGAACACGGAGATACGGTATAATTATTCCCAGGATTGCTTATTCAAGACAAAAAGATAGTACTAATAATCATGCCCAACTATTAATGAAAAACTAATTGAGCAGTAAATTCTCTTCCCCATATGAAATTGCGAAAGCGTGGAAGAAACGGGGGAACAGAAAGCCATAGTCAACTTTAGAAAAAAATTCAATTAGTAAGCACTAATTTATGAGAACATAACTATACTTGGATTCCATCTATACAATCCCTGTTTTTGTTGCTTTCTCTGCCTCAGGCGCATAAACTGACACACAACAAAATGTTGTTGCATATCTTAACTATATCTCAAAGTAAATGTTTAAAGAGCCAACTTTTTCCCTCAAATTGAATAGAAGTAAATGTCTATGCAAGGTCTAGTGAATTTGAATCAATATGATGAAAAACAAATATACGATAGCAAGAACTACGAAACAGTAGAAGATCCGTGTGGAAGCGGAACTACAATTACACCAGTGATGATAAACTCGTCTTCCACAGTTGTAGCAGAAACCGGCACCACACCTATATTTAGATAAAAATAGAATCAGATTAAAGTAAAACACTTGAAAATTGAATTACAAAAAGAGTACAATTCTTAACAGGAGCACAGGCGTGACAATATCAATCAAAGTCATATAACATTACATCTTACTCATGGCCGTCGTGCCTTTATAAGACCTCAGAACTGAACAAAACCAGAAGAATGGAACAATAAATTATGATAAGATACACAAATAGCACAATCATGAGAACTGCTTTGGTTGGAAAATCAACATAGTTGATACACGACCACCTATAATGTTCACTGGTCATAAACGCCTATCAATGCGAACAGAGCAAAATATAGCAATTGAAATCTCAGATAAGTGGAAATTGAGAATGTTCGGCATCTTAATCTCAAGTAAGTGGCATTAGAGATAAATTAGATAATTTTCTGCTCACATTAATTTCTTACCATGAATGAGATAATTCTTCTGCTTATATTCGAGGTATATAAGTCCGTTTCAATAAAACTACAGAATGTTTCCAAAGACAACTTCTTGTACCCTTCTATCATGTAGCCTTTTAGAAGACCGTGCTTTTTCAAAAAACAATATGGCAGCTGGACTAAGTGGAACATTCAGAAATAGCGATGGAGACTGGATTGTGGGATTTCAAAAAGCAAGCCATGCAGTTTTCACCCACGCATGCAGAATTAATGGCGCTACAAGAAAGGCTTGAAAATTGCAAAGGAGATGAACTTCCAAAAAATGGAAATTGAAAGAGACTGCACGAAAATTATCAAGCTTATATATGAAGATAACTATAATCTTTCTAATATTATTTTTGAATGCATATTATTAGTGCACCAGTTGAAGCTCCCCCTTCTGAAACATAATTTCAGAGAAGGAAATGAAGTGGCACATGTGTTGGCCAAGGAAGATGTTAAAAATCTGTCATGTTTCTACCATGCTCGTCCACCCTTTTTTGTTGAGCAAGAATTTATCAAGAACAAGAATGGATTATGTAATAGTTCTAAGTTTATTTCTACTACTGTTTGTTATTATCTAGCAACTTTGGGCAATAGTAATGTCCTAAGAAACTCTGTTATGACTCTGTAACTTTTGTTTAGTAATATAATCTCCGTATTTGCATTCAGAAAAAAAGAAGATAACCTTTATTTGGACCCATAACAATTCTATATACTAAATATTAGCATGATTTTTTCACTTTGATTACTCTCACCAAAAAGATAATTTTACTGAGTAATACTCAATACTAATTTCACACCAAGGCTTACAGTCTAGTGGAGTCTCTCACAAAAAAAAAAAAAAAAAAAAAAAAAAAAAAAAAAAAAAAACTATTTTAAAAGCACTACTATCAGGATTTGCAAAATTTTGCAATTAAATACCAAAATAATTTGCAAAAGATCCAGTCTCCCGTATAATTCAAACCCCAGAAGTTATAATCTGTCCCAATTAGGGTCGTTTATACGAGAGATGAGGGATAATTAATCCTGGGATTAAATTTGAGATAAATTTATCTTATGTGATTGAGATAAAATCAAAATAGATAACAATCTCGGGATAATTAACCCTAATCAAAGGATAACGAGTATTTATGAAAAAAAGAGAGAAGGGAACAGGAACGTAAACAGCAAATAATTTACCTGCATTTAACAATTTTGCAACCTTGAATTTTTTCAACAAAGCGACGGCACTGAGGGCACCTTTTCCACTTATTAAGCTCGGCAAGCACACCAAAAGCGACGTCGTTTCTATCCCTTAATTCTCGACTCTCTTCACACTGAAATCCAGCGTGCCATGGAAGCTTACACTGGAAGCAAAAAAAACTTTTGCAATTTGGACACTGTGATCGCTTCGCATTCCCTCCACACTCATCCAAAATCAAAGCCGAACAATTCCGATTCGGACAGTAACTCTGAGCCAACCCTAAAACAGCAGACTCACACAATACATCGCACCATTTAACAAACAGCTGTTGACCCACGAGATTCCGACATGAGATTGGGTCGAAAAAGTGCTTACAATCCAGAGAAGGACACGGAATGTCCCCGACGTTGTCCTCTAGCTTGACGGAGATGTATTTTACAATACAGTCGGTACAGAATGGATGAATACAACGATTTTGGTTCTTGAATTTCTTGTTGGGTAACAACATAGGCTCGATACAAATTTCGCAGGTGAATGATTGAGGTTCATCTGGTTCTTCTGTCACTGGCAATTCCTGTTCTTGGTTTTTTTCTAGTGTATTTCCCATGATCAGTGTATCAAAAGAGTGTTTGGATTTTGTTACACTTTGTAACTTGTGAGCAAAGAAAGTGATCAATTTCAGACGTTTCGGGCTCTTCTTCTTAATATTCGTCCCATAATTTCCCACTTTTGCAGTTAAGCCCTCTATTTTGTGTAAAAAAATTATATTTTCCCCTTATACAGGGATTTGATATTTAAACGTAAGGTTGTGCATAATTTTAGAATTTAGTATTCGGTATGGTATTTAATTTAAGTTTTAAAAATAAATTGATATTAGTTATGATATTTGATATTCTAAAATAACTATCGAAATACTTATATCATATCGAAATATATATTATATTACACAATACACATTTATTAATCTATATTATATTAAAGCACGAAAATCCTTATCGAAATATCGTTCGCCTTTTTTGCCCCTTAAAATAGTGTTCACATTGGACAAGATTGTAATTTTAATTATTTTTCTAACATTTAGGATTTTGAAATCAAATAAATTTTTTCTTATTAAATTTTTCCTTATTTAATCTATGTAGAACTCCTAATATTTAAGAGTTTGAGATTGAGTAAGAGTTTACCTCAAAATTTTCTATAAATTAGGCTAAGTAATAACGCCTCAATTTAAAGTTCCTTTCACATTAAGCTATGGATTCCAAAAAGAAATTGGACCAAAATCGATAGTTATTTCTTTAAGGAAATTAACTCTAAGGAAGTAACAACACATTTTTAATGATTAATTTTATTTTTTTATGTATAATTTTCTCTCTTTGAGTTGATATTTACTAATTTTAAACAAACTTTTGTCGACAAACGTTTTCAGTTTTGTACTTTTGAGTACTTTAATTAAAAATATTATAGTCTATGACTCAATACACAAGTTAATTCGAACTGAATAAATCGAAGTTACCGAACCGAATAAATCGAAATCGAAAAGAGAAAAACTAAACCATATCGAATTTAATTAGGTGCCTTAAAGGTATAACATTTTAAAAAATAGAATATTGAATGTATCGAAATATCTAGATACCATACCGTATTGACCGACACCATATTTAAATGAAAAGGTTATCGTATCAAACCTAAAGGTAGCGACTTGTTTGGTAAGCATGTGGGGATAGTTAATTTCAGCGGAATTATAACTAATGGTCCGGCAAAATAGAAATTTTAATAGTAACACTCAATGTGAGAGGACGTTTTTTCTTCTCTTCAATATCTTCTTTATTTAAGCTCTTTACTTAGCTCTTTATTAGTTTGATAAAAATAGTCTGAAATATATTGCAGTTTCAAGTCATTTTACATTACTTTTATTGGAGATAAATATAAATTGAGTTGATAAAATATACACTTTTTGTTAATTAGTAGTAACTATTACTATTAGTTATAAAATTGCATATGAAGACACATGTTTTTTGGTTATTAGTTTGATATAAACACTCAATGTGAGAGGAAGTTTTTTCTTCTCTCCTATATCTTCTTTATTTAGCTCTTTACTTAGAAAGTATAGGTACCAAATAAAGGAAAAAATATAAAGAGGAATGACGCAGAAGTTTCCTACATTCATTAACTATTCTATGTGTTCTCATAATTCAATTAAAGCAGAAAGCTTTTGACCCCCCCCCCAGAAAAAATGATAAGTTTCGAGTACGAGGGTGAAAAATATTCAACCCTTTTCCTATAAATTGAGACATTAATTCCGCAAGTTTTTAGAATAAAATTTACATATTTAGATATTATATACTAACAAGTATTATACTCATAAACTTCAGAAAGTATTATTATAGTCGTAAATTTAAGAATTCAAAACAAAATTATTTAAGAATATTTGAAAAATTCACAGGCATGTTTAACTCCTCAATATAATAATAAAGTTAATAAATACTGAAATAACTAATATAAAATGTGACATATGAACTATTATTCTATTTGACTTAAAGTAACATTAGGGTGTGTTTGGTATAACGGGAAATATTTTCTTGAATTACAGATAGTAATCTTACTCATTTGCAAATTAAGGTAAATAAGTTCTTAAGAGTATACATAAATAATTTAGATACAATAAACATGAAGCCATAAACATTCTAACCAATAACCTTCCGAACCCACAAATAATTTCATAAACTTCTGAACCGCCAAACTTTCGAACCCCTAAACTCTATAATTTCTAAATCTGCAAACTTCCAAACACATAAACCTTCGAACTTATAACTTTGAAACTCATAAAATTTTGAACCTGTAAACTGAAAATGAAAAAAATAGAACTGAAAATCTGTGCAGCCTACTGCACTCTGCATTTCTACTAGAGGTTCTTTCCACAACTTGGTCTATTTGTAGAACTGAAAATACCAAAAAAACAAAAGAAAAAATTTGTGAGGGGGGGATTGGGGTCGGTGGGTGGTGCAGGAAAACGAAAAAATAGAAAATTGAGGATACAACTTTTTTTAAAAAAAATACTTGTTTGCGGCGGACGGGGGTGGAGGTGGGTGTCGCAGAAAAATGAAAAAAAGAAAAGAAAATTGAAGTTGGAGGGGTTGGGGTTAGAGGAAAGGGTAGGTGGAGTTTTTGGAAAATGTTTTCCTAACTTTTTCTAGTGAAGTCATTTTCCTCCTATTTCAGGAAAATATGATATTTAGGAAAATATTTTCCAAAAAATATTTGCGGTCGTACCAAACACACCCTAGATCTCCTACAATTTGTTCAGCAAGAGGAAACAATTACACATTGTTGGTTTTGCAATTCTTTTTTGTTCTACATTGTATGAAGTAAGTAGTTTTGTATTCTACTCTTACCGTCACTTTCTAATGACTTACTTATAAGAACGATATTGCTCTACTAAGCAAGTCATACTGGTTGCCCCATACAACACTTGTACAAATGTACAATCTCGGGAAGTTAATAAATAACTTTCGCACGGTAAGTTTTATTTGGAAAATATATCCAATTTATATCTACTTGAATATAATGAAGTTGGTTAGAAGTCAATTTTTATGCTGTAAAAGGAAAACTAAGTTTTCTAGCTATAACCCAGCCGAGCTTTGGTCTAACTTCTACAGTGGTTTGACAACACAACAATTTTTCACCCCAAAAAGCTCTTTTTTTTATTTTATTTAAATTTCTCACTTGGTATCCGATATCTACAATGGGGCACGACAAATCCGGATCCGCATAGGAAAGTCTAACATTCGAGGGTAAAGCGCTCCCCAACAAAGCCGACTTCATATCTAGGGGCTCGAACTCGAGACCTCTAGTTAAAGATGACCCAACAAATTTCTTGTATATTCAAAACCAAGAATAAAAAGCATTACTAGAAACACATGGCAAATAATAATTTAGAGACAGTAAACTAAGCAAGTTAAAAGCAATATTTAAAAGACGTGAGCGAGAGACGAGACGTTTTACCTCGCAAGTGGTGAGGCGAAAGTCCTGAGGCGCGAGGTGTAAGCCACATCAATATTTAACTTTTTATACTTTGTAAATTAATAAAATTATTATAAAAATAATAAAAATAGTAAAAAAAATCAAGAAAATTAAAAACTAATAGAAGAATATATATATATATATATATATATATATATATATATATATATATGCGCGCGCGTGTCTGTGTGTGTGAGAGAACCATACGAAAAAATTTTACTTGCAAAAGTGAACAATATAAAGATACATTACACCAATGTCATCAAAACAATATCAAAACCAACAATGGCAAAAGAAATACTAAATTCAGAAACTAACTTAAAATGGTATTAAAAAACGCAAAACTTGAATGCACACTTTTTTTTTGATGAAGAAAGTGAAGCATAAAAAAAGAGCCACTTTAGAGATAGAGACGAGCAACAAGCAACCCCTTATATAGAGTGAAAAACATATCTGACTAATAAGAGGAAAAAATGCAAGTGCGGAAGCAGGGTAAGAATTGAAGGGCAAGATTCTTTGTTTTGTAGTTTGTACTTTGCAGACAAACGTAATTGTTTTTTAGTAGTTAGTGACAAAGCGTAAAGATTATGAAATTGAAATAAACAATTAGAAAAAATCTTTGGCATTTAAGATTTTAGTTTGAATCGCAACACTAGAAAAATAGATAATATCCAAGATACTCACAAAAAGAATACAAACAGTGATGTATAGTTTGGTAGATGGGAGCCAATCAACTTTTGTCCCGAAATGATTAATATCTAATGTCATACTCTGCCACGAATTAGTAAAAATATATGGTAGAAAAGGTATTTTTTTAAGATATATGTTGAAAGTAGACATGCAAAACGCATATGATTGGATAGAATGGGTATTCCTAGAGCAGGTTATGAATGGGCTAAACTTTCCTTCTCATTTCACTCATTGGATCATGATCTACCTAAAAATTGTGTCATGTTCTGTTCAAATCAATGGATAACCATCAGAGGCTTTTGGTGCAAAGAAAGAATTAAGGTAGGGGGACACATTGTCTCCATTCCTGTTTGTATTGGTGATGGAATATTTTAGTAGAATTTTGAAGAGATGGGGACATGAACCTGATTTCAATTACCACCTAAAATGTGAGAAAATAAAAGTTATTCAATTGGTATTTGCAGATAATTTGCTTCTTTTCTCCGGAGGTCACGTAAAGTCTGTTCATATGCTATCTGAATGCTTCCAGGAGTTTTTTTTAGCTTCGGGACTTGTTGCCAATAGAGAAAAAAGTTCTATATATTTTGGAGGCGTGAGGCAGGGAGTGCAACAACAGATTATAAAAGTAACTGGTTTTGAAAAAGGCGATTTGCCAGTCAGATATTTGGTGGTGCCTCTTAGCACTAAACAACTCTTAGTGATCCAGTGCCAATCATTGCTAGAAAAAATAATAGGAAAGATCCACTGTTGGACATCAAAATTATAATCCTATTTAGGGTGAGTTCAATTGATAAAAAATGTGTTGTTTTCCATTCAAGTATTTTTGCCATTTATATTTGTGCTACCTACAATAATTGTCAAAGTTATTAAAGCAACTTGTAGAAAATTCTTGTGATCGGGTGGGATGGAGGCATCAAAAAGGCATTACTAGTATGGGATAGAGTTTGCTACCCACAAGTTGCTGGAGGACAAAATATTTTAGATGTTGCATGTTGGAATAAATTTGCAATATGCAAGATTTTATGGAGATTATGCACTAAAAAAGATAGCTTGTAGGTAAAATGGATTCACAATTACTATATAAAGGACAACATGTGTGGGATATAACGCCAAGACAAGTTGTATTGGTAAAAAAGAGTTTCACACGTATGATAATTCTTGATGACTCAGCCAGTTACGTGGATCAAGAAAAATATTACAGTTGGACATGATTCTATAAGGAGGCGCGGAAAAGAGGCACGACACAATATGCATACAGAGTAATCAGCTACGGGAAACTCAACTTGATTGAGACAAGGAAGAGACACAGTCAGAATGAATCCGAACAGAGCTACGGGCAGATTCAAAGATCTTCAATTAATGATCCACACGTTACACAACCTTCACGCAACAATTACGGTTATTCTTTATAATATTACATTAATGTAATAAGTAGTCATTAAAGAGTTATCATTGCAAGCAGTAGACGTTATATTAAGGAATTCCCTATATAAGGGAATAAAACATAACTTGTAAGGGCATCCGAACTACGAACATAATACACTTTACTTTTCTGTGCATCTTATTATTACCTATTTACTTATTCATTCGTAATTATCATTATTTTCTTGATTATCAGAAACCCGTGTTCATCCTAAAAATAACTTTAGGCAAAAGGAATACCCCCGGTCAGGTATCACACGTTCGATTTTATTCTTGTACATTTAAAATTTTACTAACCATTTTAGATGATAGACATAACAACCCATAACCAGATGATGATATTAGACCTGCAAAGACGCGAGGAAGTAACTGAATTCCCGGTCTAGAGTTACACTTTCTGATGAACATTTTAAAGGGTTAAGCAGTCATCATCTAAAAACTGTATACCTTCGAGTCCCTCATGTTTTTCCTTTTTATGAAAAGGACCACGAGGAAGGAATAGTCAAGTGCTAAAGAGTTCATCCTTCAAAGCTCAAACACTTAGGGGACTATACAGTATGGAAGGCAAAGACGAAGCAAAGAAGACTATTAAAAAGTCAAAGCTCGAGCTTGAAGATCCATCTACCCAACAAGTCAAGTGATACGAGCAAAATCGAAAGAGCCAAAGACTCAAAACACAAATCCTGATCTATAAAACCTCCGAATATGTTCATAAATGTAAAACAGATGTTCAGATTAATAGGCAAAATATTAGCTACGAGGAAGGAATGCACACCTTTGTACTTATTCAGAAAGAAAACTGTTGTAACTAAAAATAGTTGTGGATAAAAGATCATCATCTTTGTACTCATCCAAAAAACTGTTGTAACTAAAAACAGTTATGAAACCTTTGTATAGAAAATTGTTATCAAATAAAACAGTTACGGATGAAAGATCAAAATTCTTGTACTTGTTCGAAAACTGTCATCGAATAAAACAGTTACGGATGAAAAAAGCATTTCCCTCGTGATTATTCAAAACTGTTGTCAATGAAAACAGTTACGGGTAAAAAACCCTACCTTTATAAAAACTGTTACGAACGAAAAAATAATTATTCTCTTGTATTGACTCGAAAAAACTATTACATAAGAAAAACAGTTACGAAATACAAGTGTATATCAAACCTGTTAAAAGAAAACAATTGCAACATGAGTTTTAGACGATAATCAAACACGTGTAAAATGTTGTGAAAGTTCAAACAAAAACTTTCTTCAGAAACATTCTTAAACATGTAAAAAATTCCTATCTCTCTATTGCATTATTACACCATTATGAAGGTGAGACGTCTTCTTCATTAAGTGTCGATCAAAAAAGAAAAAAGGGCCCTCTTTCAAAATCGTACCTATTACGAAAAGGTACAGATAATCTAAAGCATTTTAATGCAAAACTCAGAGGAAAAACTAAAGCCTTGAAAATGAAGCATGCAAAAGACTTAAAGAGTGAAACAAAAACTCAATGGAAAACAAAAGTCATACTTGCATTTATATATTAAAACGGCTAAGTAAAAACTAAGTATTGATTTATACTTAGCCGTATATAAAGTTTATACATTATGGTGACCCTAAGTTGTCAGTTGGGGACTTTAAGAGATCCAAATTTACCCCCGATGGGATTGGGGGTAACCACCAATTGGGACAAAGAAAAAAAAAAGGGAGGAACCAACTTCTCAAACTTCATCAGGAGGGGGGTTGACTTCTTCACTGGCGGAGGGAGTAGGAGCATCTTGGGACGAGGAGACTTGAACAGCAGGAGCCTCACCTTCAGGTGAAGAAAGATTCTGACCTTTTGAGCCTTCTCCATGGCTTCCTTGATTTTAGCAATTTCAGCATTAAGGTCGAAATCCTCTCGACTCATTTCAATCAATGTGTCGAGGTGAGAGTTCATGTACGCCCAACTAACATCGACAGTTGCCGCGTCTTCAAGAGCTTTGTAATCCTTCTCCCATATCATAACTTCAGCTCTTAGCATGTCCCTCTCAGCCACAACGGCATCTTTGGCGGCCCTTAAAGGTGCGATGGACCTCTCCAGGAATTGAATTTTATCTAAGGAATTGCGGAGATCCTCCTGGGTCTGGGTGAGTGACTGCACCAGCTCGCCTAAATACTCCTCCTTTTGGTCCAGTAAGGCCTTCAAGCTCCTAACTTCTTCTGAGGTACGAGAAAACTACTCAGCAAATGAGGACTCATGATGCTCTTATCTTTGCCCGCTTGATTAGAAGAAGCCTTCTCCACTGCCAACTCCGCCGCCATGACTCTCACATGCTGCTCCAAGGTACATTTTTCTTCTTCTAAGGCCTCATGTCGAGCCTTAAGCTTTCATATTGACCCTTCCAGTTATTTGCTTCAGCATGCCACTCTTTCACTTCTTGCTCCGTGTTACAAACCCTCCTTATGAGCTCTGTACCTATGAGATTGATCTACAAAAAGAAAACCAATTAGATACGGGAAATACATGTACAAGAATGAAATGCAAGAAAATGCACTCTATCTTTAAAGAAGTATGCACGATCTTATTAGCCCATGTAAGGTAACTATGGTTATCTAGCTTGGCTCTCTCTGTCGGGCCTATCAAGGGTTTCAACCACACATCAGGCTGGCCAGACTTTTTAAAGAGACTCCCATCAGCTGGAACCTCTATCAGCACCTGCCTCATCTCCCTGCTGGAAGACCCTACTTCTCTAACAGAAGGCACGGAAGCAGGCAGAGATGTAGGAGCCATCGACAAGGAATCCTGAGGAGTTGAAAAAGCTACGGGAGCAAGAGCAACAGTAGGAGCAGGAATAGCCACGGAAGCGGGAGAAATAATTGGAGTAGTAGAGGGGAGTTGACTAAAAGAAGGAGGAAAAACGACCAAGGGAGCTTCATCACCTACGGGACCAAAGCCTTCACGGAACAAATGATCAACAGAGTCACGCACGGGAGATGGGGTAGCATCCTCGGAGGTAGAAAGTCCAATTTCAGGCACGGAAGGCGCAACCACAGGCGTAGACTCTTCGTCTAAGATCACCTCCCTTCTACGCGGCCTATGGACCAAAGTGCCCTCCTCCTCATCTTCTTCTTCTGAGGTCCTAGACCCACCAACCTTTCTCTTCGAAGAAGAACAACCTGAAATAATTTCCTTGGCCTGAGCCAGGGACAATTTGGGAACGGATGCAGCAAACACCCCACGGGCAGGAAACCCTGTTAAAAGAAAAAGGGTAAAACAACAAAAAAGAGGCTCGAGCAAGGAAAGAAGCAGAAACAAAAGCTTCACTTACCGTGAGTTTTCACTTTCCAACCGTACTTCTCGGAGAAGTACTTCCAAGACCTTTCTTCCAACGGAGCAATTGACAAAATCTTTTCTACCCAACCACGGATACCGGAGACATTCTCGACAGTACCCATGATTGCTGAAAAAAGAAGAAACATCTACGGTGTTAATAAAACATTTAAAGCAAAAACAAGGAATGTGAGCTAAAATGTACTCACGTGCACGATTCCACTTCTCGGGGAAGGGAAGATTTTCTTCACCCACTAAATCAGCAGTAGGCACAACAACGTACCGAAGGTACCAACCTCTATCCTTATCATCATCAGGGGTCACCAATACTCTTTTACTCCTGGCAGCCAGAGTAAAAATCCCTTGACAAAACAACGTCGGGGAATAAAGGTGAATAAGATGATTAAAGGTGAAAGGGACTGAAGGTAAAGTAGCTAAACATTTGAGACATGCAACAACTCGCCATACAATAGGACTGACTTGTCCCAAACAAATTTCAAAAAAAACGACAGAACTCGATGATAACTGGATCGATGGGAGGTCTAAACCCTAAGGTAAAGGGATGGTATAAACAAAAGAATACCCCGTCTTGTAAGACGTTATTCTTTGGTTGCCATTCAGAACGATGACAGGAAAATTGGACTTCCAAAAACAGTCCCTGCAAACAAGAGGAATTAAACCTTCGGTGATCAGGGTAGGGTACCTATCATCACTATCAAGGGATGACGACTAATCTGTTAAGACCTGATTATCCCTAGCGAAGGTAAACTCAGCAGGAATGATTTCATCAACTCGCGGTTCGCGTAAAGGTTCGTGATGTTCTCTACCTCTAGACGAAGATCTAGAAGCTCAAGCTCTCGGAGAAATTAAAGACCTAGCAGAAGGAGGGGAAGTGATATGGGAAGAAGAAGAACCCCTTGAAGAAGTGGAACCTAAAATCCTCAACCTACCACCTCTCCGGCTCCGCGTCGGAGCAGAAGAGGGAGTCAAATCTTCAACATTTATCACTCCCTTTGGTTGGTTCGAAGAAGACATACTTACAAAGACAAGGAAAAAAATTCTTTACAAATAAGGAATGAAAATTAGAAGTTTTTCGTGAAAGTAAAGAAAAGAAAAGGGGTATTTATACTCGAAGACAACTGTCAAAAATGGGAAAAAATAATGATGTGAAAGTCATGATTGAAGGTGTCACTTCGTGACTGATGCAGCCGCAAAAGCCCTAAAAGGCGCCAGGTAATTGCAGTACCAACCCAGAGGTGACACGTGGACTAAGCATTAAAAGGAAGTGACAAGCGACGCCTATGTTCATAGAAATATACAATGTGTCAAAGTGAAGCGGCGACAAAATATTCCCGCCATAAATGCGAATCCACTTACCAAATACTAATCGATAAATAAATGGTAAGTGGGGGGATTATCTGTATTGGTAAAAAAGAGCTTCACACGTATGATAATTCTTGATGACGCAGCCTGTTACGTGGATCAAAGAAAACATGACAGTTGGACATGATTCTATAAGGAGGCGCGAGGCAAAGAGGCACAACACAATATGCCTACGGAGTAATCATCTACGGGAAACTCAGCTTGATTGAGACAATGAAGAGACACGGTCAGAATAAATCCGGACAGAGCTACGCGCATATTAAGAGATCTTCAATTAATTATCCACACGTTACACAAGCTTCACGAAACAGTTACGGTTATTCTTTGTAACGCTACATTAATGTAATAATTAGTCATTAAAGAGCTATCATTGCAAGCGGAAGACGTTATATTAAGGAATTCCCTATATAAGGGAATAAAACATAACTTGTAAGGGCATCCGAACTATGAACATAATACACTTTACTTTTCTGTGCATCTTATTATTTCCTATTTACTTATTCATTCGTAATTATCATTATTTTCTTGATTATCAAAAATCCGTGTTCATCCTAAAAATAGCTTTAGTCAAAGGATCTAATTCTTTGGTCAAACACAAGCATCATGGCTGGTTCAAAAAATACTAAAGGACAGAAGATATGTTGAACAAATAGGAATAGGTGCAATTGAATTTGAGTCCTTGACAATCTTTTCTATTAAACAACTGTACACTAAATTGAGGGGAGAATTTCCTAAGGTTTCTTGGAGAAAGCTAGTATGCAATAATCTAGGAGCTCCTAATGGGTATTCATATTGAGGTTGATGGAACATGGAAAAATACTTACCAGAGACAGATGATTTTATTGGGGAATGGATGTAGCACAATCCTGCTCTCTATGAAATAGTGGGATTGAGAGTATTCACTTTTATTTTTTCAATGTGACTATGGTGCTTATAACTGGAATAAAATCTTGTTATGGTAAAGAGTAAACATGAAGGTCATGGATTGGTCGGAGGAATTAAAGTGGGCAGAAGAACATGCAAAGGGGAGAAGCTCTGAAGCAAAAGTTTATAGGATAGCACTTGCAGCAAGTATTATACTATATTTGGAAGGGGGAAAATCAATGGGTGTTTCAAGATAAATATTCAACACCAGATCTTATTATAACGCAAATCATTCAAGAAGTTTGTTGCAGGGGATCAATGAAGCCAAGGCTTGCTCGAAAATTGAAATTGTTGAACTTTTATCCTTAGCACTAGGGTAAAAGTTGAAGTTTGTAGTAGCAGGTAGTAGATATTTTGTTTAGCGACAGTTGTTGGAACAACATGTTCAACCGCCTGCTGTTTTTTGCTCCTTATATACATAATGACCAATTGGTAACAAAATTCTTTATTTACCAAAAAAGTAAAAATAATAATATAAAATGTGCCATATGAACTATTATTCTATTTAACTTAACGTAACATTAGATCTCCTACAAATTTGATCCGCGAGAGGAAATTAAACAATTACAAGTTAATGGTTTTTAAAATTTATTTGTTTTTGTTCTACATTGTATGAAGTGGTTTTGTATTCTACTTGTATACGGATAAAATCGGGCCCATCCGATTTTACTATTTGACCGAGACCGAAAAGTTTCATCGAAGGACGACTTCGTAACAGAACAGAATAAATCACGAGGATAAGATACCGAGTTCAAAGTCGAGGTGCCTGTCAAGATCGAGGCTAGTAGCAATCGAAGCCAAATGAGACAGACATCGAGCAAGATCGAAGATAGCACAATAACTGAAAGGTGAGATATTCGTGACTGGTCGAGGATCATGGCATAAGTCTCGGAACGGATCAAATCAGAAACGGTTAATTAGCTAATCATGGGATTTCCTTATGTAATTAGAGTTATATCATAAGTGGAATTCCTCTACTATATAAAGTAGGATTCTAATCATTTGTAAGACACGATCACAGATATCAAAGCAATATAATTCTCTTTCTCGTTTACATTCTTGTTCATCAGCTTGTTATATTTTTAAACTGTTCTTGCACCAATCAGTTCGAGGGTACTCTAACTCGAGGGCAGAGTTCTGTTCAAACACTGGTTTGCTTGACTTACTGTTGATTACTATTATTAATCTTCATATATATCAGTTGGTGTTAAGTGAAATCACGTATCCTTAAAATCACATTAAAAGTGTAATTGTTATCCAATTTTAAGGGTAAACAGTTTGGCGCTCACAGTGGGGCTAAGGATAATAGTGATTGCTTAATACTCATTCCGATAACACACACTAATTTACACTTGTTCTTGTAAGTATTTTTGTTTTGAGGATAAAACATGTTAATCTCACAAACAGCACCCACACGTGGTGACAATAGCCTCGGATTTCACGGGGAAAACGACAATATACCCGCCCCAGGGATCGAGGTGCCTCAGGTTGATCTCGAGGGAGTACCAATTGCAAATCTCATCGACGTCAGTTCACATATCGCCCTAAATGCAAATTTGGGCGCTGATCCCGAAGGTAGCGTACGTAGGGAAGGTCGATCTGGTGGTCGAGATACGCAAGGTGAAGGAGACGGTGAATCCTCCAATTGATATTCGAGATGTTGTAGGCTCAACACGCCGCTATAGCACAACTACAATATCAGCACCGTGCATTGAGTGGGATAAAACCAAAAGTTGTTCACAGGAGCCTGTGCTAGAAAGGTTGAACGCCAACGAATCGGGGATTGAAAATGATAAGAAAGTAGAGACATACAACTCCCGGGTTGACCAAATACCGGGAGCACCACCGATTTTAAAGGGTATGGATTCGAAGAAATTCGTAAAGAAGCCCTTCCCTCCAAGTGCAGCTCCGAAGCCCATTTCGAAGAAACTTCAAATGCCAGAAATCCCTAAGTACAACGGGACCTCCGACTCTAATGAGCATGTCAGTTCTTATACATGCTCAATAAAGGGGAATGACTTGGAAGACGATGAGATTGAATCTGTTCTACTGAAGAAATTTGGAGAAACCTTGTCGAAAGGAGCAATGATATGGTACCACAATTTGCGACTCCTTCGTAAAGGCACATTCCATAGCAATAAAGGTTGCGACTAGGAAGTCGGACCTCTTCAAGGTAAAACAAAAAGATGATCCCACAAAAGCACCACGATTATCGGAATACAACTTCAACATCGACGCATCACGCATTGTGTCAGCCATTAGAAGAATCAAAGATACTAGATGGACCAGATCCCTACAGACTGATCCATCCCAAAGAAACCCCAACCAAATATTCAAATATTGTGGTACCCATGGCCTAAGAACCGAAGACTGCATATAACTAAGGGAGGAGGTGGCCTGTCTATTTAACGAGGGTCACCTTTGAGAATTCCTGAGCGACCGAGCTAAAAACCATTTCAGAGTCAAGGATGCAAACAGGAAAAATGAGCAGGAAGAACCACAACACATGATTCACATGATCGTTGGTGGGGTCGATATTCCACAAGGGCTCGTGTTATAACGCACTAAAGTGTCAATCACCAGGGAAAAACGAACTCGAGACTATGTACCAGAAGGCACTTTATCATTCAACGATGAGGAAGCAGAAGGGATCTCACAACTCCACAATGATGCATTGGTAATCTCTATCCCTATGAATAAAATTCAGGTTAAAAGTGTTCTAATTGATCTAGGAAGCTCGACCAATATTATTCGATCGAGGTTCGTGGAGCAGCTCGTCCTACAAGATCATATCATACCCGCATCTCGGGTTCTCAATGGCTTTAACATGGCGAGTGAAACAACTAAAGGTGAAATCATCCTACCAGTAAATGTAGCCGGAACTATTCAAGAAACAAAGTTCCATGTGATCCAGGGAGATATGAGATACAACGCCCTGCTCGGAAGACCCTGGTATCACAACATGAGGGAAGTCGCTTCAACCCTTCACCAAATGCTGAAATTCCCGACGGCGGGTAGAGTTAAAACGGTGTATGGGGAACAACATACTGCGAAAGAAATATTCGCGGTCGATGAAGTAATACTGATATCTACACTCTCGTCATCAAAGGGATCGGAGTCAAACGAAAAAGGAGGTTAAATAGAAACCACATGCACCAGCCTCGACTCAGTTAGAGAAGTAGGGAATGGACGAGGACGATGGCTACTGGATCCCTCGATCCTTGATAATCCCCGAGGATTCCGACACCACTAAATCGACAGTCGAGAACAAATAGGTATATCAATGAAGGTCTATATTGACGATATTCTAGTTAAGTCCCTGCGGGCAGAGGACCATTTGAAACATTTTCAGGAAACCTTCGATATATTGAGGAAGTACAACATGAAGGTCAATCAAAAGAAATGTGCATTCGGGGTTAGTTCGGCAAGTTCCTCAGCTTTATGGTGTCAAATCGGGGGATCGAGATCAACCTCCATAAAATCAAGGCAATTGAAGACATCACATCCGTGGACAATGTTAAGGTCGTACAAAGATTAACGGGGCAGATAACCTCCCTAGGCCGATTCATCTCGAGGCCTTCAGATAAAAGTCATAGGTTCTTCTTACTGCTCAAAAAGAAGAACAATTTTGCTTGGACCCCGAAATGCCAACAAGCATTGGAAGAACTAAAGCGGTACCTCTCGAGATCTCCACTGCTTCATACTCCGAAAGCGGACGAGCAACTCTACTTGTACTTAGCAGTATCGGAAGTCGCGATAAGTGGGGTCCTAGTTCGAGAGGAGCAAGGTACGCAGTTTCCTGTTTACTATGTTAGTCGAACTTTAGATGAGGCCGAGACCCGATACCCACACTTAGAAAAATTAACACTTGCCCTAATAAGCGCCTTTAGGAAATTAAAACCATATTTTCAATGTCACCCAATTTGTGTGGTGACCACTTATACTCTTCGCAATATTTTGAATAAGCCCGAACTCTCGGGCCCATTGGCAAAATGGGTCGTCGAAATCAGTGGGTACGATATCGAGTATCAACCCCGAATGACCATTAAGTCTCAAATCTTAGCCGACTTCATGGCCGACTTTATGCCAACCCTCGTACCAGAGGTCGAAAAGGAACAATTATTAAAAACTGGTACATCATCGTGGGTGTGGACCCTCTTCACAGACGACGCTTCGAACGTGAAGGTGTCCGGGCTAGGCATGGTTTTGAAGCCGCCCACGGGAAATACAATTAGGCAATCTATCAAAACTTCCAAGTTGACTAAAAATGAGGCCGATTATGAGGCCATGATTGCAGGTCTCGAGCTAGCTAAGAGTTTGGGAGCAGAGGCCATCGAGGCCAAATGTGGTAAACCAAGTCAACAGAACCTTCGAAGTTCGAGAAGATCGAATGCAGATGTACTTGGACAAACTACATGTGACACTACATCGGTTTAAGTGTAACGACCCGGTCTGTCGTTACGCGAAACCTACATTATAACTGTTGTTAGTGGCTTATTACATGTTGGTCACTCTATTATTTATGTGTTAGAGTTGATAGGCTTGAAATCGAAATGGTTAAATGAGAATTTAGTCACTTAGCCCTTAAGAACAACCTTAAAATGGGGAAAGCCAACTGAGAGTTGACTTATTGGTAAACGACCTCGGAATGCGTATTTTATGATACTGATAGCTTCGTTAGGTGATTTGGGACTTAGGAGTGTGACCAGAATATTTTTAGGATGCCCGATGTAGAATTAGGCTTGAATTGGCGAAGTTAGTATTTTGGCGAATTCCGGTTGATAGGCGAGATTTTGATCCGAGGGT
>ML258712.1:0-24978 GCA_005239495.1 Nicotiana undulata | reverse complement strand
ATATATATATATATATATATATATATATATATATATATATATATATATATATATGGGGTCAAGTTTTCCCATAACTACTAGTGCTACTAGTTTGTTTGTAATTTACATTATAAGTCTTAGATCTTTTAACTAACTAGTCTTTAGAGTACGCGCGTTGCGCGTGAATCTTATATCAACAAATATAATAGATATTGTTATTAACAAAAGCATCTGGAATATTAAATAAAATCCAAATTCCTGAAGAAAAAAAATGATGAATGTTAATTACGTTTATCTAACTCAATAGAAGATCTCTGCTCTACAAGTATCTTATTATTTGGACTTTTGTTAGGGATGGAAGTAGGTTTTCACGCCGTCTTTTCTACGTAAATTTGGTCATTATCATGATAAAGAGATTGTACATGTTAATAATATGTTGTTACTTTCTTTAGCTCAATAGTGATAAGTAACATGAGCACCCACATATCGACACTATGAGAAACTACAAAACTCATTAACAACACTCTTGAAAAATATTTAATTAATATATTTTCTTAAAAAGGAATATCTTGAAATAGCTAATATTTGTAACATTACCAACCTTAAATTTTTAAAATTTTAGCAATCTGAAATAAATCGTGAGCTCCTGAGTATGAATTATGTATAATTTCTTTAAATTTCGTCTCTTGATATTTTGAAGTAGAACACTTTTAATATCACATGAATTATTATTGTTCTGTGTGAATTTTTAATTATTATAAGTTCCTATATAGTTCGAATAAGAAAAATCTAATAGTCACAACTTTAATTAATTTCAACATCTCAAATATTAGAAAATATTAATTAAACAATAATTTTGTTTAATATAAAATTTATTTTTAAATGATTACAAAGTCGATCAAATTAGTAGTTTTGATTTTAGTCTAAAATTATTTAATTAATTTTTTGCAAATACTAATTGAAGTAAAATTGCTCTTCAAAAATTACTCATTAATGTTAAAAAATTAGTTTTATTCACCATAGATACAATTTGAGTACCAGCGGGATTTCACTCTCCAAATGGCATGTAAAAACTACTTCAAACGAACTCTATAAATTTTGTATTAATATTCAAAATAATTGACTTTTTTAAACCTATATTTAAGGCAAAATTTTAATCGATTTTAAAGTCCTAATTTTAGATACCAAGTTTAAATAAATTAAGATTTATTAACTAAATTTCAACAAATTTATAAGTCCTAAATATTAGGAAAGTACTTAAATGACTATTTTATCCAGTGTGAATCTATTTTTCAAGGGTAAAAAAAGCGAACGACATTTTACTAAGAGATTTCTGCTTTTAATATAGTGCTACGCAGGTTGCGCGAGTAACCTACTTTAGTGAGTAATTTTTTTCTTCAAAATATTGCATAAATCTTATATTTTAAATTGTATTTGAATCAGTATATAAAAGGTTAAATTCTTGAAATCAATATGTCGATGCTACACACCTAATTCAACCCACGTGGAAAAAAAATTGTCTCATAGAAATTTTCAATCATATATCACTCGGTATATCCAACTAAAAACTTGATCAATTTTATAATCTTATCAATTCAATTTTACAAATTATCATGCTTCCTTAGTGATTCAGCAAAAATATATAGAAAGAATTACAAGAAAATACATATGATTTCACATCATAACAAAAAATAGCCCATGTTTTTAAAGTTTACCCATCCTAGCTCATATTGTACACATTTTGAAAGCACTAGCAAATTCAAAATATGTGTTCTTACAACTATTGCTTTTAAAAATTATGGAATTAAATATGTGTTCTTATAACCATTGTTTTCGCTCTCTCTTCTTCTCACATCTTCTACATATGCTTCAAGGGGCCGTATATTTTCTGTTTCTCCTCTCGTGTCACCTGGTTGCAATATAAGAAAATTGAAGAGTAGAAGTACACCATTGAAGACCATTCAAAGCTTTGCTTTCGAAAATGAGTTTTTTTGAGTTTGTTAGTTTTTTGGATTGGGTGTTGTTCCAATTGATTGAAAATATCAAAAGGAGTTGTAAATTTAAATTTGAAGTGATTTGGAGTAGATTTCCGCAAGATTTGAATTAAATTTTAGAGAAGACGCAAGGAAGAAGACGAAGTCAGTTTTTTTGTATATGTATGTATAATCTTGTATAATAGTGTATATGAGTGTATAAACACATCTTATACACTTTTAAAACACATTTATACGTTTGTAGACGAACTTCTTTCAAGATTTTCAGTTGCAATTCTTGTTCAAAACCAATCCAAATCTCCATTAAATGACTTCAAAATTTATATACAACCTCCTTATACTATTTCTAACAAGTCTAAATAACACCCACTCCAAATTTCTCACAGAATCAAATTCGGAATTTAAACTCATATATTTAAGCTTGCTAAAAATCTAATTTTCACCACCCAAATAGATTTGGTTTGTTGAACTAATATTTGAGTCACAGTTACTGATTCGAAAATTAACTTAAAAGCTTGAGAATCCTTTTTAAAAATAAAATAATAATTTTGAGAACATATTGGAGTTGAATGTTGAATCTTAACCTATTATTTTTGGGCTAGTTGATTGTAAATTAAAATTTGGGCTATAAAATTAAAAAGTAGAGAACCCAATTGTTCTAACGTGAAATTCTCCAATATATATAACCCCTAAAAGTTTAAATTGTATTGAAAGATACAACATAATACCAATAGTCTACATGCTCCAAATGAACACTAATTCGAATTCAATGAATACCTCAAAAAAATTTAAATTGGACTAGACACAATAATCTACCTCCTTAATGCTCGACGTTTTGAATATTACACCCCAACCAATATATAACATGGTGCATCCAATGTATAATCCAGAGACCTTATTCCGTAGAAGCATTTTTCATGCTCCTATTATTAATTAGAGAAAGAAAATAAATGTTTACAAGGAAAAGGTACCAATGATACTTCAGTTGTCTGTGCAATCAAACCAACGCTATTTAGCAGACAATATCTCTGTCACGGACCGAATTATCCTCCGAACGGCTTCGTGACGGTACCTAGTCTTTACGACTAGATAAGTCTAAAACTTGTAAAAAATAAAGCAATATAACAATAGAAACAGAAGAGAAGAAGAAAAACATATAACTCAGCCGCTCGGCATTTACAATTTCCACTTCTCAAAACCCGGAACGTCACAATAGTCACAAGCTCTGTACTAATGTAGCTCTATACAATGAGACAAAGGAAAAATATAAAAGTCTGCTATGCCTATACTAGAGTAGAAGGTGACTCATTGGATTCTGCGGACGTGACAGAATTACCTCGCGGTCTCCTGGAAGCCGCTAATGATACTCCTAGCCACAATACTGTGTGCTGGTACCTGGATCTGCACATGAAAAACATGCGCAGGAAAGGGCATGAGTACTCCACAATTGGTACCCAGTAAGTGCCAAGTCTAACCCCAGTCAGGTAGTGACGAGGTCAGGTTAAGGCTCTACTGGATGTTTATAATAATATCAGTTAAAATCTAAACAGGTAGAGATAATAAGCTAAGGCAAAACAGTAAAAACGGTAAGCTGAAAGAAATAGTAAAAGAGAGCCCTCGGCTCAGCACAACATATATCTCAATAATAAATATGCAATGCAGTACAAGGGAAAAGCTCCCGGAATCTCGTCCGTAGTCCCAATTTAAATATGCAATGCAGTACAGGGAGAAAGCTCCCGGAATCTCATCTGTAGTACCAATTTAAATATGCAATGCAGTACAGGGGGAAAGCTCCCAGAATCTAGTCCGTAGTCTCAATTTAAATATGCAATGCAGGTGTATACCGGATATAAATGTACTCAAACAGGTCAAGAGAATTAACAGGCAATAATAAGGATAAACCTACCTAAGCATGGTGCACATAGTAGAATTTAAGAGGGATTCAAGTAAGAGCACATAGACATGCTTCTCGCTAATCTAGACTACCTAAATAGTACAATAAACAGTGTAATATGAGTGAAAGTGGGTTGTGTCATGTGTGGAAATGAAATTTTAACAAACAAGGGCCCGTGTACGTACTCGTTACCTCACGTACACGGCACCAAATCAACAAATAACATCAAATAGCCTAAGGGGAAAGCCCCCAACACAGAGTTAGGCAAGCCACTTACCTCGACTGCGCTAATCAACTCAATACCACGCTCTTGCCACGAGTATCCAACTCCGGGTGGCCCAAATCTATTTAATTCGATTGCATAATGTAAATATCACTTTAAGGAATCAAAATAACTAATAAGTTCGAAGTTAATACGCGAAATTAGAAAATTTGCCCAAAAGGTCCCCCGGGCCCACGTCTCGGAATCGGGCACAAATTATATATTCCGGACTCATTCACTCACGAGTCTAACCATACAAGAATTTTCCAAATTGGATGTCAAAATCTCAATCAAAACTCAATAATTCGGTCTAGGAAGTTTATCCCATTTTTCCCAATTTTCTACCAAAAGTTTCGAAATTAAAGGCTAGATTTAAGATTGTAATCATGAAAATTGATCTAAGTTGGATAGAAATCACTTACCCAAGTTTCCCAGACGCAAAAGTCTCCAAACATCGCCCTTCCCCAGCTCTCAGATTCAAAATGTGAAAATAGGCTTAATCTCTCGAATTGGGGTTTTAATATTCTGCCCAGGTGAGTGTTTTATGCGTTCGCGGAGGGAGCGTCACGAACGCGAAAAGGAAGAACCACGCGCCCAGAAATAGCCATATGCGAACGCGGTCCAGGGCCTGCGAACGCGGGCCTCAGTCTCCCTAGCCCTATGCGAACGCGCTCCAGGGCCTGCGAACGCGAATGGTAAGCGCCAAACACCTGGGCCCCCAACTTGTAACTATGCGGACGCGTTCAGACCCCGCGTTCGCGATCCAGTGCCTGGCCATACCTACGCGAATGCACCCTTCAATCAGTGAACGGGTAGCACAAAATCTCAAGAACCAAAATAAGTCTACGTGTTCGCGACTAAACACACGCGAACGCATAAGAGGAAACCAGCACCAGCAAAAATCTGATATGCCCTAAGTCAAAATCTAACCCGTTGAGCACCCGAAATACACCCGAGGCCCCCGGTACCTCAACCAAACCTACCAACCAACCCTAATACCTCATTCAAACTTGGTCGAGCCTTAAAAACACATCTCATAACATCAAAATTGTCAATTATGCATGGATTCAAGCCTAAGAACTTATGAAATTTTCAAAATTCACATTCGATGCCGAATCACGTCGAAACTCATCCGAATGACCTCAAAATTTACACACAGGTCATAAATGACACTACGGACATGCTGTCACTTTCGAAATTCCATTCCGAGCCCGATATCAAAATTTCACCTATCGGCCGATATTGCCGAAATTCTAAGTTTCGCCAATTCAAGCCTAAATCCACAACAGACCTCGAAAACACATTCCGAACATGCTCCTAACTCCGAAATCATCCAACGGAGCTAACGGAGTCGACGAAATTCCATTCCGAATCCGTCTTCCCACAGTTCTAACTATGACCCGATTTCTAAAGCTAAATTCAACATTTATGGACTATGTGTCCAAAATCCCTCTGAATTTCACCATTCAACGTTCCGACAAGTTCCAAACATAAATAGACATAGGAGAAGATGTTATTAGGGGATCGGGGCGCTAACTCTCAAAACGACCGACCGGGTCGTTACATTCTCCCCTCCTTAAGAAAATATCGTTCGTCCTCGAACGAGTATAGAGACATACCTGAAGCTGTGAAAAGATGAGGGTACTGACTCCGCATATCCTGCTCAGTCTCCCAAGCCGCCTCCTCGACCGGATGACCCCTCCACTGAACCTTGACTGAGGCAATGTTCTTCGACCTAAGCTTCCTGACCTACCTATCCAATATAGCTACAGGCTCCTCAACATATGATAGATCCTTGTCCAAATGGACTGAGCTGAAATCCAAAACATGGGTCGGGTCACCGTGATACTTCCGGAGCATAGAGACGTGGAATACCGGATGAACTCCTGCTAGGTTGGGAGGCAGTGCTAACTCATAAGCAACCTCCCCAACCCGCTGTAATACCTCAAAAGGGCCAATAAACCTCGGACTCAGCTTACCCTTTTTCCCGAACCTCATGACGCCCTTCATAGGCGATACCCGATCACCAGCCATAAATGCCAAGTCACGAACCTTCCAGTACGCATAACACTTCTGCCTAGATTGAGTTGTGCAACGTCTCTCCTGGATCACCTTCACCTTGTCTAGGGCATCCTGAACCAAATATGTACCCAGCAATCTGGCCTCGCCCGGCTCAAACCATCTCATTGGAGACCTGCACCGCCTACCATACGAAGCCTCTTACGGCGCCATCTGAATGCTGGACTGGTAGCTGTTATTATAAGCAAACTCTGCAAGTGGAAAGTATCGACCCCATGACCCTCCAAAATCCATCACACAGGCACATATCATATCCTCGAGAATTTGAATCGTTCGCTCGGATTGCCCGTCTGTCTGAGGGTGAAAGGATGTACTCAACTCCACTCTGGTGCCTAACTCCTGTTGAGCGGCTCTCCAGAACCGTGAAGTGAACTGTGTACCTCTGTCTGAAATGATAGATACTGGAATACCGTGGAGGCGAACAATCTCCCTGATATAAATCTCATCCAACCTCTCGGATGAATATGTAGTCAACACTGGAATGAAATAGGCTGATTTGGTCAGCCGGTCCACAATCACCCAACTAGCATCGTGTAGCCTAAGGGGAAAGTCCCCAACACAGAGTTAGGGAAGACACTTACCTCGACTGCGCTAATCAACTCAATACCACGCTCTTGTCACGAGTATCCAACTCTGGGTGGACCGAATCTATTCAATTCGATTGAATAATGTAAATATCACTTTAAAGAATCAAAATAACTAATAAGTTCGAAGTTAATATGCGAAATTAGGAAATTCGCCCAAAAAGTCCCACGGGCCCACGTCTCGGAATCGGTCAAAAATAATGTATTCCGGACACTCATTCACTCACGAGTCTAACCATACAAGAATTTCCCAAATCGGATGTCAAAATCCCAATCAAAACTCAATAATTCGGTCTAGGAAGTTTATCCCATTTTCCCAATTTTCTACCAAAAGTTTTGAAATTAAAGGCTAGATTTAAGATTGTAATCATGAAAATTGATCTAAGTTGGATAGAAATCACTTACCCAAGTTGCCCAGAGGAAAAAGTCTCCAAACATCGCCCTTCCCAAGCTCTCATATTTCAAAATGTGAAAATAGGCTTAAACCCTCGAATTGGGGTTTTAATATTCTGCCCAGGTGAGTGTTTTATGCGTTCGCGGAGGGAGCGTCACGAACTCTAAGAGGAAGAACCACGCGCCCAGAAATAACCCTATGCGAATGCGGCCCAGGACCTACGAACGCGGGCCTCAGTCTCCCTAGCCCTATGCGAACGCGCTCCAGGGCCTGCGAACGCGAATGGTAAGCGCCAAACATCTGGGCCCCCAACTTGTAACTATGCGGACGCGTTCAAACCCCGCATTCGCGATCCAGTGCCTGGCCATACCTACGCGAACGCACCCTTAAATCAGTGAACGCGTAGCACAAAATCTCTGGAACCAAAATAAACCTACGCGTTCGCGACTAAACACACGCGAACGCATAAGAGGAAACCAGCACCAGCAAAAATCTGATATGCCCTAAGTCCAAATCTGACCTGTTGAGCACCCGAAATACACCCGAGGTAATATCATCTATCTGGTAACTTGAGATCGTCCCTTCTGCCTAAGAACTAGGACCTTTCTTTCAAAATCGCATAGTGACCTTGCACCCGCAAATCTCAACACTACACCCCACATCGCACCCAGTATGCCACCATAAGAAAGATACGACAAATCTCAAAGTCCACTCTGAGTCGGAAGCAACTACATACTCAATTAGCTAAGAACTTTCCATTTGATTTCATTTTGGAGGAAAAAATTACAATATGCCACATGCCCCACATACCAGTAGGAATTAGACATCTCAAACCATGGTAGAGACCATCAAGAACTCTCCAAAATCCATTTGCACTTAACCAACCCGTCAGGACTGAATCCCTCTAACTCAACCAAGCTACACAGGTCGCCAAAACCCAAGAGCATTGCCACGAATCTCACGTAGAACCTTACCACATCATAAGTACCCGAAGAACCGGTCTTACTCATTACCATGCCGATCCAACCTACTACCAAGCTATCCTATCTCTCCGAGTTCCTTTTGAGTTAACTTCAAATTGATTCTTCCCCTTGCCACAATACCTAAAACCTCAACAAAAACTCAGCACGCGAGACCCTAGCACAAAACCTCATCGCCCTAAGGCTCATAAGCCGCTGAATATTCTCTTAAGCACCCCAAAAGTACCACAAGTCAAACACTTACTCTAAAGAGGCCTTCTACGAATTTAAGCTGTCATTTCCCTTTCCTTACACTGAAACGTAGAATCCACAATAATATAGAAATGCCACAAGTCTTGACACCCTCCAACGTGAATCTCAATTTCTTGCTAGATCACATCCTGAAGATTCGCAATTGTTACACATAAATCTTGAATCCATCAGAACCATTCTTGAGAGTCATTTACTCTGCTCAAATACCAATTAAATCGACCAAGCGGACCGAACGATTTGTGCCCCCATAGTACACCAACACCCAAGGGAGTAACCACACCCCTAAGAAACAAAGCAAATTCCTACTCCGCACACACTACACCCTTTACAAATACAACTCAATCATTCAATAAAACTCATTTACCCATAGAGTATATTACAACCTGTATCCAAAAATTTCCATTACTCGAGCCATTCTCAAACTCCACCCCTGCATGTCATAATTGATTCACCAATATACCTCGAACTGAAACCAATACGACACATAATCTTGAAACCAACTTATCATTAGCAGACCAACCCACTTGGCTCAAAGCCATAGATCAAGGTAAACAACAACTCACAATGACCATACGCTATCACCGCCATATTACCGAAGTGAGATTCAATTAAATCCTTCATAAGCTCATATAACACAAACCATCTAATATATCAAATCATCTACAAATCTTGCATTCACCATTTTAATAGTCATGCCAACTTCCACAAGCTATCTAAACTCAAATTACAACATTTATCATTTACTGGTAAAAGAGAAGTTGCTACAAACGACATAAGGATCACACAACCTCAGGGCACCCCGCATGAGATAACCCCGCCTTCTTAGCCTCAAACCGATATCTCTTTATACACTTCCACAAATCATAGCTACTATGCAATCACTTTATCCTCCTGCATTAAAACACCACCAACGCCTATCCTCGAGGCATCAAATACGCGGTATAAGAACCTGAAGCTGATGGCAGAACTAACACTGGAAATATGGTCACAGCAGTTTTGAGCTTATGAAAGCTCTCCCCACACTCGTCTGACTACCTAAATACCCTCACTGGACCCCATGTGCCCCCAAGAATTCTATTGAACTGAGCCAAAATTCACACTTGGAGAACTTTGCATAAAGATTCTCCTCCCTCAATCTCTGTAATACAATCCTCAAATGCTGAGTATGCTCCTCCTGGCTACGTGAGTATACCAGGATGTCATCAATGAATACAATAACGAAGGAGACAAAATATGGCTGGAATACATTGTTCATCAAATGCATGAACGCTGCTGGGGCATTGGTCAGCCCAAAAGACTTCACCAAGGACGCATAACACAACATGGAGATCCACTTCACTCCACAACTAAGCTACATGAGAGGTCCTTCAATACCCCTACAACTCGAGGCCATACGTTAACTCAAGACAAAAGTCAAACACACAATAGATCTTGCTACATCTCCATCCAGATGGACCATCATCAACATGTATAAATCACACCTTACATCTCATCCATTGAAAACACAAACCGTCAATGCACAGCTGATACCGAGCGCTCACGTGCGCATCCGAATACATGGAGGAATTCAAAGAGTTACGCTTTAGGCTGAATTAATGGATTCACACGACAGGAATTCAAGAATGTGAGAATTTGCCAAAGAGTTCTGTAGCCTCTCGAAGATAAGTACAGACGTCTCCCTACCGATCCACAAGACTCTACTAAACCTGCTCATGACTTGGGAGACCTATGTAACCTAGGCTCTGATACCAACTTGACACGGCCTAAAATCAACCCGGTCGTGATGGCGCCTACCGTGGAACTAAGAAAGCCTGCACACTCCTAACCAAATCGGTTTCTCATTTAAAAATAATAGAAACAAATCTTTCTTACTGAAACTTTGAACAAAATGACAAAATACAAGCCAAAATGCGGAAAGATAATTCCCAACAACGGGTGTCACTAAGTCATAAGCCATACTACACTTGTTTCAAAGTTCATCATGACAACATTGTCTAGAAATAGTCTAAATACAAAAGGAAGATAGGGAAGGAGAAAGACGGGGTTGCAATCACCAGGTAGCTACCTCGCACTCTCCAAGTGATGATCCGTAGCAAAATGATCAACTAGCACTACCGTAGCCTAAGATACCTGAATCTGCACACAAGGTGCAAAGGGTAACGTGAGTACACCAAATCAGTAAGTAACAAACCAAAACTACGGGCTGAGAGGTAGTTGCGAACTTCACCTCAATCATTATAACAAAATATTTAAAATAGTAATGTAGGCATGCTTGCAGTTAAATAAATAGTCCAAGTAATAAGATAAATGAAACTTTGACAGTTCAGGATATATGACTCAATTTCTATTTCATGCCAATGCATCAACTGTGTGAAATGCATAATGTACTCCTACTCTCAATTGCTTGTCCGCTCAGTACTTTATATGGCTCGCACGGCCCAGGGAGGATACATCCCAGAATATATATATATACATATCTGATAGTAGTCACTCAGTATTGAGGAAGGTCAATCCATCCCTAAGGAGAAGATCCATCTCCAGCTAATGATAATAATCTCACCACCACTCGGTAGTGTATATGGCTCACACGGCCCAGGGAAAATCCATCCCAGAATATATACATCTCTGACATTAGTCGCTCCGTACCGAGGAAGGCCATTCCAGCCGCATGGGAAGATCTATCTTTAAATATAAACACTTCGGACAAGGTCCATGTCCTGGGAAGATCCATCCCTCAATATCATCTACGCTCACTAGGGGTGTGATACAGACTCCGGAGGGGCTCCTACAGCCCAAGAGCTATTATAAACCAGGTCCAGGAATAAATCAATATAGCATGCTGCGGTGTGCAACCCGACCCCATAATTGTCACTCATCATTTGGCTCTCGACCTCACTCAATCATCACTCTCCAGTCTCACTCACACGAGGTCACAATGCATGAACTAGACCGAATCAATAATATAAAGTGCCAAACAACGATAACCGAGACTGAGACATGATATGGTATGCATAAATAGGACTGAGTATAAATATCAATGAAACACATGAGATGACAGGGAGAACGATCACTCGGGTCTCAACAGTATCGGCGTGAAGCCTTAACGTAATATCTAACATGATTTCTAGCATGTATACATTAATCACATTGATAGAAGCACATATATCAACAAGAAGAATCACTAAATGGTGCCACAGAATGAACCAGGTCACAATTTTCACGGTGCACACCTGCCACTTGGCATGTGCGCCACCTCAATTCTAATTAGATAACACGTAGTTCGGGGTTTCGAACCCTCAGAGAAGCGTTACTTACCCCAATCAAGCCAAAATAATACTCCACAATGCTGTTGCCGCTCGACTCGGCCACGAAATGCTCCGAATCTATCCAAAAGCCGTATATTATCATTAATATATGCTAAAGGAATGAAGCCCACATCAAAATTATCAAATTAGACCACAAATCACAAAATTGGCCAAACCCGACCCCCGGGACCACTTCTCGGAATCCAACAAAAACAACAACTAGAAACCTCTCACTCACGAGTCCAATCATATCAAATTTACTCCAATTCGATAACAAAATCCCATTCAAAGCCCCGAAAATTCAACTTAAGAATTCTTCCCCATTTCCCCCAATTTTCCACCTCAAATCAAAAATTAAATGATGAAATTAAAGGCATAATAATGGATTTTGACAAAAATTAGATAGAAATCACTTACCCCATTCCATATGGTGAAATCACCTCAAAAATCGCTTCAATACGAGCTCCATAGCTCCAAACATGTTAAAAATGGCCAAAACCTCGATATATAGATTTTGGCCAGGTATTTACTCATCGCGAACACGAAAATACTCCATGATTGCAAAGCACAACTTTTCTCAGCCCAAAATTTGCCATTCGCGGTCGCGAAGAACAAATGCACAGCTCTTCCAGTCAGCCTCTAGTATAATGGTCATAACATTTTTTACAAAACTCCAAATTTCAAATGGTTTGACTTTATGAAAACTAGACATCAAGGGCTACAACTTTCACTCTTTGATCATTTCTCAACTCATTTTACATTACCAGATATAAGCCACCAAATCATCCCTATGAAACACAATGTAATTTCAAAACTCTTCCCGGACAAGCTGTACTATATCAATCATAACTCTTTACAAAAAACTCCAAATGCCAACTGGTTTGATTTTATGAAAACTAGACACAAAGAGCTACAATTGAATTTTGGATCATCGCCTAATTCCTTATAGATTGCAAGATACAAGCTTCCAAAGTCGGGTCAGTGCATCAGAACATTTTCTCTACGTGATCGCGATTCACTGGTCATTTTCTCTCATTTTACGCATCGCGATCGCAACTGGTTCCCCGCGATCGTGTACCACACTGCTGTAGCCAAAACCCAGCAGCTAAAAATGGCCTAAAAATGGTCTGAAACCACCCCGAAACTCGCTCGAGCCCCTCGGGACCCCAACCAATCATACCAACACATCCCATAAAATCATATAAACTTAGTCGAGCCTTTGAATCACTCAACACAACATCAAAAATACCGAATTAACCCCGAATTCAAGCCTAAGGATTTCTAAACTCCCAAAATTTCCCAACGATGCCGAAACCAACCGAACCACGTCCGAATGACCTGAAATTTTGCACACACGTCAAAATGACACTACGAACCTATTCCAACTTCCGAAATTCCATTCCAACCTCGATATCACATTTTCCACTACCGATCGGAAATCGACAAATTTGCATTTTCGCCAATTCAAGCCTAATTCTACCACGGATCTCCAAATTATATTCCGAACACACTCCTAAGTCGAAAATCACATAACGAAACTATCTGAACCATACAAACCCTAATCCGAGACCGTTTACTCATAAGTCAACTTCCGGTTGACTTTTCCAACTAACTTCCAAATTAAGAGATTAAGTGTCTCATTCCCTTCCAAAATCACTCTGAACCTGGACCAACCAACCCGACGCCACATAATAAAGCTGAAGAACATATAATGAAGCAGGAATGGGGGAAACGGGGCTATAACTCTCAGAACGACCGACTGGGTCGTTACACAAACTGACCTCTGCCTCTGGCCGAGGCACCTCTAAACTCTCCATAGAAACGGGTCCTCTTGTCCTGCTGCATTTGATCTCTACCCCTCTGGCGGTCGCACTCAATCCTCCGAGCAATCTGCACTACTAGCTGATAACCAATGCCCATCTCGACCTCCCGCGCCATACTAGCCTGAACAGTGGGGTGCAACCCCGCAACAAATCTTCGCACTCTCTCTGTCTCGGTAGGAACTATCAAAAGTGCATGGCGAGACAACTCAGAGAATCTCGCCTCATAATCGGTCACTGACATCTGACCCTGCTCGAGCTGCTCGAACTGACCCCGCAACTCTTCCCTTAGAGAGGGTGGAATACCTATCCAAGAAAAGCCGTGTAAACTGGTCCCAAGTCATGGTAGGGAAACCCGATGGTCTGCCAAGAAGATAAGACTGCCACTATCTACGGGCCCTGCCCTTCAGCTAGAAAGTAGTGAAATCTACCCCATGGGACTCCAATATCCTCAAGTTATGCAGTCTCTCCCTGCACCGATCAATGAAATCCTGGGATCCTCATGCCTCCCCCCCTCCCCCAATATAGGAGGGTGTAGCCTAGTCTATCTGTCCAATAACATCTGCGGATCGCCGTCCGCAGCTGGTCTAGGCTTAGGGATAACCGCTGCAACTGGTTGGGGCTCGCCCATGGGTAGTGTACCCGGGGTCTGATATACGGCAGCTCCCTGCCCAAGTGCCTGAGCAGTAGGGATATATGCTCCCCCTCCTGCCTGAGATGTGGCTGGATCTGCTGGAAATAAACCAGCCTGAGTCATAGAATCCATGAACCGCAGCATACAGTCCATAACCTCCTGAAATCCCGGGGCTGACGTGAAGTCTACTGGAGCTGGCTCTGCAATGGGCACCTCGCCCTGCTCCTCAGCAACAGGATCCTCTACTGGATCCGCTGGTGGTGAGACTGGGGAAACTCTAGGACGTTCTCTCCTTCTTCCTCGGTTCGGTGCCCTCCCCCGGCCTCTGCCTCGGCCTCTAGAAATAGGGGGAGAAGCCCTTCCCGGGTCAGGAACATCTGTTGCGCGTGTTCTCACCATCTGTGAGAGAATAGAAGGAAGAAACTTAGTATAACATCAATTGCACGATAGGAGATGAATAAAGAGTGGTTTCATAACATCCTATAGCCTCTCGAAGATAAGTACGGATGTCTTCGCACCGATCCGAAAAACTCTATTAGACCTGCCCATAACTTGTGAGACTTACGTTAATCTAGGGCTCTGATACCAAGTTGTCATGGTCCATTTCCAAAATAGGTTGTGATGGCGCCCAACACCGTAGTTAGGCAAGCAAACACTGATTAAACTAGTGATTTTCCATTTAAAAAGTATACTAAATGGATGATACTCTCTCATTTAATAAGATTTAGAAATTTCCAAATGGAGCATAACTAAACGGAAGCAAATGAGTACAAATCGTAATCATATAACCAAAGGCAAAATCATAAATCTACTAATGGGTGTGCCAAGACCAGGTGTCACAGGTTTATGGGCATTCTAGTAGAATATACAAAAGAATACTAGTATATTGTATGTAAAAGTAATAGATAGAATGAACAAAAGAAAAACTCCAGCTGCTGCAAAACGGGTCGGAAAAGCAGCTCACCAGGAAGTCTCTAAGTCCATGTCAAGCTTGCGCGCCAGACTGATAACCAGATGTACCTGCCTCAGATCTTGCACACTCAAGTGCAGAAGTGTAGCGTGAGTACATAAAAAATATGTACCTAGTAGGTATCTAGTCTAACCTCGAAGAAGTAGTGACGAGGGGTCGACTCCGACACTTACTAGGGCCAACAACATGATACTATGAAATTCTAATTAATCATGTTATACAACAATAAGACTCAAAACAAGAAATAATTGAACAAGTCTTCACCATATCTAAGAGCTTAAATCACTTCCTTCCTTTAAAACATATGATCACACAAACAATGAATTTTATACCAATTATGAAAGGAACATCCAGTTCTATTACACACACGAATACCAACGAGGACGTTCGGCCCGATCCAACATAAATGTAAACGGTGCATTGTCGAGGGTCGAACGACGCGAACCATAGATGCATCTATTACCCCCCTCACGAATCACACATGCGACGCGGTCAAATATAAATTTATCAATAGATCATAACCCTTTCTTGATTCTTTTCAAAATAAAGACAATTCAACTTGAAGCTTTTAAATCCTTAAAAAATCCTCAACTTAGTTCCATTTGATATAGAGAAAATATACTCAAATAACGGTGTCTACAAGCAGGGTGTGAACCTAAAACGACCCGTACTTAATCAAGAATAGTAGCTACGTACGGACTTTCGTCACTTCGTGCGTACGTATCCCCCCACAAATAACAACATATATTAATTAAATTCATCAATGGGGTAAGTTCCCTCTTACAAGGTTAGAAAAGAGACTTACCTCGTCTCAAAGCTTACTTCCCAATTCAAGAATGTGCTCAAACCTCCAAATTTGATGCCAAACGACTCGAAACTAGTCAAATATTATATAAGTTAATCAATTTATGCTCAATAACTCATATTTACACTATTAAAGTGATTACCCAACCCTAAATGCAAGATCCTAAAATTTACCCCCGAGCCCACATGTCCGGATTTCGGAAATTTTTGAAGAAAGTTGTTACCCATAACCTTAGGAGCACGAATGTATGATTTTTACTAAGATACATAACCAATTTTGTGGTCAAATCTCATTTTTATCAAAAACCTAGGTTTTCAGCTTAACCTTGGTTTTCACTAATTTTTATATGTTGATCTACCCATAATCTATGTATTTAACTCATGTTGTATAGAAATTACTTAACTCAAAGTGCTAAGTGAAATACCCCTTCCAAAAGCTCCAAAAATCACCTAAGAGATGAAGTGAAATGAAATAAATGGCCTAAGTCCCGCAATAAATGACCTGGGCACATGCCTCTGATGTTGCATTTGCAACACCAGGCTCGCAAATGCGACAAAACCCTCGCAAATACGAAGCTTGGCCTTCAGCTGTTGGGGTCGCAAATGCGAACTCTATTGGGATCACAAATGCAGAAAATGTGTCGCAAATATGAATACTGCCTAGGTCGGGCTCTTTCGCAATTGCGAAGCCCTTCTCGCAAATGCGAGGTTCGCATTTGCGAGACCTGCAATTGTTGTCAAGAAACACCAGAAAATTGATGTGTTTTCATTCCTTCTGAACGTCCGACACTCACCCAAGCCCTTGGGGCTCCACACAAACCACCCACACAAGTCTAACAACAGCATACAAACTCGCTCGCGCGATCGGAACACCAAAAAAACATCAAAAACCACGAATCGGACGCCAAAACGTCGAAATGCTCCCCGGTTATCCAAAACTCGATCCAAACATATGTCCAAAGTCTGAGATCATCATATGAACCTATTGGAACCACCAAATCTCGATTCCGAGTCGTTTACTCAAAATATTGAGCGAAGTCAAACTTGGTTGTTTAACCCAACCTTAAGGAACCAAGTGTCCCGATTTCAACCCAAACCCTTCCAAATCCTGAACTAACCATCCCCACAAGTCATAAAATAGTAAAATCATGTACATGAAGTCTTATTTAGGGGAACAGAGTCCTAAAAAGCAAAACAATGGTCGGGTCATTACAGAAATTATTAAAAGTATTATTATTTACTTTGTAAATCTCCATGCTTTACTATTTAAATTGAAGGAAAATACGATTTCAAAAATAATAAAATGAGAACTAAATTAAGTATATATTGTTGGCTTCCCTGACAGTGGTGTCCAGCACTATCACGGCCTTAATGGATTTTGGGTCGTGACATGAAGTCTTTGCCATTTCTTCTAAATAGATGAAAATAGAAGGTGCTAATGAAAGAGGAGGTGTAATTAGCCGATAACTTATGAAAGCTTCCAGAAAACCAGGAGGGAAGAAGTTTTAAATCTAAGCTAGAAACCCAGAAGATGAGAGTAATGAAGTTTTCTTAAAGCACAAAAGCAAAAGTTTGAATGTAAAAGTTCTAATGAATGGAAGGGGAAAGTATTTATAGTTTGCAAAACGATGGTTCAAAACTTGTCGTTACGAACTACAACTGACGAACATTTAATGCCATTAAGATGTGACTAACAAGACGTTTCACTCATTTTGCCGTTTCTGGTGTAAAGTAGCGAGGACTCGTATCATTCGTCGTTTACTCTCTGAAAAACGAGGAGACTATCTGTATACGGTAGAAACCGAGCTCATCTATTGCATGAGATTCCAGGATGAAACATAATGGATTGAAGATCGACCCGCAGTTTCATCGAGCCTAGGTACGAGGTTAGAACATGCGCTTTCAAGATTATCGATTCTGTGACCCCTGAACTGACTCTGATTCCGAATTAGCTCGAGAGAACATCATCGAACCAAAATAATGGAAGGCCGAAGTATCCGTAACGGGTCAGACATCACGGCAGGAATTTTCGGCACATATCAATGAAATCGATTAATAGCAAATCATGAGATTTTTTACCTTATATAGAACCGTACCTAAAGTAGGACTCTTCTACTATATAAAGGGGGTCTGATTAATTGTAAGACACATTGTAACATGCATCCCAAAGCTATAAATTGTCACTCTTTAGTTGTTATTGTTATTTCATTACTCTGTTCCGACACCGATTGTAGCATTTTCGACTCGAGGATGATCAATCTTCAAGGTTCTACATTGTTCAACTTGTGTGGTTTGCATTTACTTTTCTTATCATTCATTTTAATTTTAATCTGATTTATCATTTTGTATCAAGTTAGATAACATATCCTTAAAACCACCTATAAGTTCAATTGGTCTCCGATTTTTTGGGTAAACAACCACAAAAGTTATTTTGCATCATGATCACGTAGTATAAAGAAGAGGAACATTTAATATTTCTTAAAATAAATAAATACGGAATGTAGTTATAAAAAGGAGAAGACAAACCCAAAGGTGAGAAGAACCCTAACTTGAATGTTTATATATTTACACACACGCAAGCACTACACCATATTTATTTATTAAAAGAAGCCATGAACTGTCATCTCTGTTTATAATCTACAAAGGCCAATTGAGGTGAGTTTATTTATGATCTTTATTTTTGGTAGGGAAATATGCTTGTATTAATTTAACTAAGTGCCATTACAGGGAGTAGTGGAATTCGATGGTTTCCCAGTACAAAAAGATGTTACAACAGGTAGGGTAGTACTAATAGTTGATGCTAAATTTAAAGCAAAAAAGATTTGGCTACTGAGCAGATGAGTTGAACGTAGTCGCAACTGTGTAGTACCTATATGATCATGACTTAGATCATCCCGCAAAAAGAGAGGAGGAGTCAAAAATATCGTACTAGTTTTCATAGGTAGGGTGGATTCATATTTTTCTAGTTTATCCGCCACCGCATGCAACTCCCTGTATGTATGCGATATATGTGGACTACCCAGTTGTTGAAGTAGATACCTGCATTCATAAAGAACAGATGAGTAATGAAGATTATGTTTGTGTAGCGTGTTAATTACCTCAATGAAGTCCACATCTATTTGGAGTGGCGTCAAGTTATGTTGTACGGCTAGACGCAGTCCTTAAAGTAGTGCATGCAGCTTCGTTAGTGTTGGGTTGCCTTCAAGGAGTCTTGCTGAATTCTCCCATAATTATATTTGTCTACTCTTCTGTTTGATTGAAGATGCATGTGAGTTTCTATTAGAGTAGACTCTATCCATTTTACAACTTTTGCTTTTGCACAAAAACTTAAACAGGTTTTCATACAAGCATGGCGGACCTAGAGTACGTTGGCTAGGGTTCGTTTAAATCTAATAATTTTTAATTTAAATGTTGTATATTTCTTACAAAATTTATTGAATATATATAAATAGTATTAATTTGGAATTTAGTAACAGATTAGAATTTCATACCTTTTCAAATCCTGATTCTGTATCTGAATTACATGTAATTTAGGGTCATGATACGGGAGTGGTACGAATGATGTAATTGCGCGTTGATGTTGATGAATACATACTGTATTATGTAAGTTAATATTGTTGTGACGAATTAGAGCATTCGATTGATATGTTAAGAACGGTGAAACTTTGGAAGAAAGAAATTAGAGCAAATTGAGGTAAGTAAATTAAAACTTGCAATTGTTTAGGAATTTTCTCTAAAACCATAATTTGAGTTAAGACATAATTATTAATAAATGTGCATTTGTTATTGTGGGGACAAGGAAGTGTGAATGTTTATATGACTAAAATATTATGTTACATATATAGTGTCATATTATTTTAAAAAAACTTTTATATTTAAAATCTTGTTGGACATATAACATCTGAGGCTAACATTATAAATTTTATTAATTTTTTTTAATAAAATACTTCTATTTTTAAAATCTTGTTGGAGGGTCGTGAAGAGAGAGTTGGGTACTCAGGTCGAGTTGAGCAGAACTTTTCATCCTCAGACGGACGGGCAGTCCGAGCGCACTATTCAGATATTGGAGGACATGTTGCGCGCATGTGTTATTGATTTTGGGGGTTCGTGGGACCTGTTTCTGCCACTCGTTGCATATAATAATAGCTATCAGTCGAGTATTCAGATGGCTCAGTATGAGGCTTTATATGGGAGGAGGTGTAGATCTCTGGTCGGTTGGTTTGATCCCGGTGAGGCTAGACTCTTGGGCACAAATTTGGTACATGATGCTTTGGATAAGGTGAAGTTGATTTAGGAGCAGCTTCGCACGACGTAGTCTAAGCAGAAGAGCTATACGGACCGGAGGTCCGGGATGTATCTTTCATGGTTGGAGAGAAGGTTCTGCTAAAGGTGTCACCCATGAAGGGTGTTATGCGGTTCGGGAGGAGGGGCAAATTGAGTCACCGGTTCATTGGGCCTTTTGAGGTGCTTAAGAAGGTTGGGAAGGTGTCTTATAGACTTGTTTTGCCACCTAGCTCTTCGAGTGTGCATCCGGTATTTCCCCTTTCCATGCTTCGGAAGTATGTTAGTGACCCGTCTCATGTTTTTGAATTCAACACGGTTCAGCTAAAGGGTGATATGTCTTATGAGGTGGAGTCAGTAGCTATTTTGGGTCGTCAGGTCCGAAGGTTGAGGTCTAAGGATATAGCTTCAATTAAGGTGTAGTGAAGAGGGCAGCCAGTGGAGGAGGCCACCTAGGATACCGAGTGGGAGATGCGGAGCAAATATACTCACTTATTTGAGACTCCAGGTATATTTCTAGACTCGTTCGAGGACGAACGTTTGTATAAGAGGGGGGGAATGTAACGACCCGGCCGGTCATTTCATGAGATTAGCCTCGTTTCCCCCATTTTTGCTCATTTTGTTTTGTTTAGCTCATTTATGTTGTGTTGGGTCGGTTGGCTCAGGTTCGGAGTGATTGTTGAGAGGAATGAGACACTTAGTCTCTTAAGTTGGTTAATTAGTTGGAAAAATCAACTGCAAGTTGACTTATAGGTATATGATCTCGGAATGTGGTTTTTATGGTTCAGATAGCTTCGTTAGTTGATTTGGAATTTAGGAGTGTGATCGAAATGTTATTCGGAGGTCCGTGGTAGGATTAGGCTTGAATTGGCGAAATTGAATTTTTGGCGATTTTCGGTCGGCAGTGGAAAATTAGCTATCGGGGTCGGAATGGAATTCCGGAAGTTGAAATAGGTTCCTAGTGTCGTTTGTGATGTGTGTGCCAAATTTCAGGTAATTCGGACATGGTTTGGATGGTTTCGGCATCGTTGGCGAATTTCGGAAGTTTAGAAATCCTTATGCTTGAATTTGGGGTTAATTTGGTGTTTTGATGTTGTTTTGGGTGATTCAAAGGCTCGACTAAGTTTGGATGATATTATGGGATATGTTGGTAGGGTTGGTTGAGGTCCCGAGGGCCTCCGGTGTGTTTCGGATGCTCAACGGGCCATTTTCGAACTTGGCAGATTTTGCTGGTGTGTTCTTTTCTGGTTTTCTTCTACCCGATCGCAGGGGTGTGTTCACGATTGCGTAGGCTTAGCTGGAGGGCTGTGTTGGCTTGTTCTATGTGATCGGAGAGGAGTGGACGCGATCACGTGTGAGAGTGGGGTTGTGCTTCGCGAACACGTGGTCAGGGTTGCGTTCGCGTAGAAGAAAGTAAGCTGATAAGGCCTGAGGCATTTGCTCTACGCGGTCGCGTGAGGAAGGTTGCGATAGCGTGGAGTTGTGTGGCAGTGAATCGCGATCGCGTGGGTTGTTATGTGAACACGTAAGGCTAATTGTGGCAGTGTTATTTGTGCTTCGCGATCGCGTGGGAATTTCTGCGATCGCGATGAAGTAAAACCTGGGCAGAATGTTTAAGTTCAAAAATGAGGGTTTAAGTTCATAACACCAAAGTTCAATAGAGAGCTCGGGAGAAGACGAGTTTGAGGGGGTTTTCGGAGGAGTGATTGGGGTAAGTGTTGTTCACCTAATTTTGATTAAATCCCATGATTATGCTTCGATTTTATCATTTAATTTGGGAATTTGGGGTAAAAATTGGGAGAAAATAGAGGAAAAATTGGATAGTTCTTTTGGGGATTTGGATGGCCATTTAATGTCGGATTTCGATGAATTTGATATGGGTAGACTCGTGAGTGAATAAGGATTCTAGTTTTGTGATTTTCATCGAATTTCGAGACGTGGTTCCGGAGGACGGGTTTGGCCAATTTCGGGATTTTTCATTAAACTTGATAATTTTCGCGTGGGTTTTGTTCTTTTAACATGTATTGATGATATGGTACTAATTTTGGTTAGATTTGGAGCAATTGGAGGCCGAGTCAAGAGGCAAAGGCATCGCGAGATAGGATTTTGTCGGGGTAACGATTGTAAATCTAGACCTAAGGGTATGAAACCCTGGTATTTCGTACTATTTTGATAAATGCGGTGACGCATATGCTAGGTGACGGGCGTGTGGGCGTGCACCGATAGGGATTGTGACTTGGTCCGTCGCGTAGTGACTATTAAGTTGCGTATTTGACTAGAAATCATATGATATTTTGTATTTTAGAGATTATTACTGTGTTTTGGGTTGTATGCCATGTTTGGGGCCTTGTGCCGAACCGTTTGGACCCTCAGGGGTATTTTTACTACTTTCCTCACACTGTCTTTGATAGGAAATATATTCCCAGTCATGACTTATACTTGTTAACTGTTTATTTATGTTCATCACTCTATTTTAAATATATGAAAGATATTTTGGGCTGAGTCCCATTTGATTTGTACTGATATGCCTGAGTGGCTTGTGAGGTTGATGACTGAGTGAGGCCGACAGCCGAATTGTGAGGATAGTTATGAATCGGGTTGCACACTGCAGCAATATTGAATCGGGATGCACGCCGCAACGATATAGCATTTGGGCTGTGGGAGCCCTTCCGGAGTCTATACACCCCCAGTGAGCGCAGTCAACTATTTATGGATAGGGTTGCATGTCGCAGCTGTTATTATATGGTACCTATTGAGCGTGAGTGCTTAGTGTGAGTGCTGGTTGGTGAAAGTTAAGTCACGACTGACTGGGAGGCTTTACCAAGAGGCTATATTTGTGAGTGATACCTTGCCAGAGGGGCTTATATTTACGAAACTAATTTTTTCACTCTTCTTTACATTGAGCCTCTATTGATAATGTTGATCAAATATTTTATACGAGATTTTAATGGAAAATTTGAGTTTTTATGAAATAGCCGAAATTTAAATTCATGAGTTGATTAATTTATTTCCACTGTTGTTTATGTTTGAAATTACTTGATTTTAAATGCTCGTCACTGCACTCAAGTCTTTAGTGATAATTGTTACTTACTGAGTTGGCGTACTCACGTTACTCCTTGCACCTTGTGTGCAGATTCAGGTGTCGGGGCAAAATGAGAGTTGATCTTCCCCTCTTTGGAGCATTTTCGGAGACTGCGAGGTAGCTGCAAGGCGTCCGCAACCTTGCTTTTCTCCTTCCTATTTCGTCATTATTTACATTCTCAGACTTGGTTGTATTAAGGAATTAGTGTCAGAATTTGTAATTCTTTTTAGTTTCTCATGACTGATGACTCCGGGTTTTCGGGGTAGTGTTTAAATGTTTTACTTATCCTTACTTGTTAAAATGCTAAAATGGGAAACTTTTATGAAATATCAGATAGTATTGAATCAAATGAAAAGTTTCTTATGTTATGCGTAGTGAATTGGATAGCCTAGTATCACGTTAGGCGCCATCACCGCTAAGGGTGATTTGGGGTCCTGACATAATCTTTTCATGTAAAATGATAAATAGTGTGAATTGAGATAATTCTTTACTGCTTTATGTAAAATGTTGGTTACATATGTTTTGTAGATCCTTGTTCTAGCCTCTCGGAACTCGAGTAAGAGAGACTCTATGATGGTGTACTTATTCCTCAGTATAACGCTTACGTTATATAGTTTAGTATGAGATGTGGTACATGATGAATAGACAAGGCTAGGAGGAATCTCTTTCTGAGGTGTATTGTGAGACACCATGTAACGACCCAGCCGGTCGTTTTGTGTGTTGCGACTCTGTTCCCGTGAATGACTCTTTCCATAGCGGCTACTCGTGCCTTATGAATTGTGTGGGCAGGTAGTTCGAGATTCAGAAGTGATTTGGCTAGTTCAGGAACACTTGGTTCCTGAAGGATAGCCTATTTGGCTAATTTTTGTTTCCGAGCAGCATTTTGAGCAAACGACCTCGGAATCGAATTCTGACAGCTCCAGCAGCTCCAGACGATGATTTCGGACTTGGGAGTGTGTTCGCCTCGGGTTTCTGATGCCCCGGGAGTATTTCGGCACCTGAATTGGAATTCAGGATTTCATGAGATTTAGAATTTAGCCTGGAATTGGACCTTTTGATATCAGGGTCCAAATGGAATTCCAGAGCTGACAATAGTTCCGTATAGTCATTTATGACTTGTCCGCAAAATTTGGGGTCATTCCGAGCAGTATAGACCCGTTCGGCGTATTGGTGAGCCATTTGAATTTTCTTGAAATCTTAAGTTTGGAACTAAGGGGTTTTGGAGAGTGATTTATAGTTTGGACGATGTTTTTAGTGTTCTGGGAGCTCGAGCGAGTCCGTCATATGATTTTGGATTGGTTGGTGTAATTTGTCGAGGGCTCAGGTGGGCCCAGGGGTCTCCCGGACCCCAAGCGGGGTCAAAAACCAGCAATTTCATAGCTGGTGGGAATTTTCTGGTGTGACCGCCGCTGCGGTCCATGAGCCGCAGGCGCGAGGCTCGCTCCAGCGGCCAATCCATCGCAGGAGCGGCCTTTATCGCAGGAGCGACCTTCCTTCCGCAGGAGCGGACCAGGCTCCGCAGGCGCGACCTCCCCAGGGCCCAGGCCAAATCGCAGGCGCCACCCTTTTCTCGCAGGGGCGAGTTCGCACCTGTGATCCACAGGTCGCAGGGGCGGAAACTACTGAAGCAGTCCTATAAAAGCCCCATTTCGTTATTTTTCTTC